>LBNU01003146.1:181371-201516 GCA_014162995.1 Artemisia annua
TTTTGTCGAAAGTATATCAAATTGCCTGTCTATAGAAAGGTAATTAAATGCTCGTCGCGATGGTGTAATTATTTTCGCTTAACGATTAACGGTTTAAGATATATTTAAATTATAAAAAATGGGTGAAATATTAAAATGCTTTTAATCTCAACCATTAGATCAAATAAAGAGGGAGGAAAGATGGATGGTGGGGATGAGTCCCTTGGTATGTGAGGAATCTTTGGTTTCTAAAATAACTCGATTCTTTTAACAATTAGTTTGTAGCATATTTACTAATCCAGTTTGTTTGTTTGTCAAAATACATGTTAGTACTTTCAAACTTGGCTAACTAATTACAGTAATTATTGAGAGACTATTTATAACTACCCATTTATGTCTTTGGAATTTTGATTTTAAATAAATGTATCAAATGAAAAATAAATAATTTAGTTAATTCATTTAATTCATACGTTCTAAATATAAAATAAATAAAAATAATATATTCTAGTATCATAGATTCGACAAAAACAATTTTTAGTTGTATAGACTTGACTAAATATATATATTTTTAGTTTAAAAAAAGTCGCTGTCTATTAATTTAATTATGTCAACGGTGTAATGGTGGTAAAAAATAAAATAAAAAATAACTATGCATTTTGGCCTTTCTTCTTTTACTTATCAAATCGACTAACTGTCTGATGATTCATAGGAGAACCACAAGGACAACCTCAAACTATCACTTGAAGACATAAAGATGGCGACGCAAAGCTTTAGTCATGACAATCTCATTGGACAAGGAGATTTTGCGAAAGTATACAAAGGTCATACTCATGGTCATAACATCATTGCTGCAAAGCGGTTGGATAGGAAGTCTACTGAAGGAGAAGCTGAGTTTATGATAGAGCTTAAAATCCTTATGGAGTATAAACATGAATATGTCATTGGTCTTGTAGGGTACTGTGATGAAGAGGATGAGAAAATTATTGTTTACGAATATGCATCCAGAGGAAGTCTTGATAAGTACTTGAGCGATGATAGTCTTACATGGGTGATGCGGCTTAAAATATGCATTGATATTGCAATCGGGTTGGAGTTTCTTCATGGAACTGTTTTAAGTCCAGAGATGGTGATACATAGGGACATTTGCAGCAGCAACATTCTACTGTTTGATGATTGGAAAGCAAAAATTAGTGATTTTGGGCTTTCCTTAGTATGTCCAGTAAATCAAGATGCAGTCATCGACCATATCACGGGCACAATCGGCTATCGGGACCCCCTATACTCGAAAACAGGCATCCTAACTAAAGAATCTGATATATTCTCGTTGGGTGCAGTTTTATTTGACATATTGTGTGGGAAACTATCGTCCGAAAAACCAGATGACAAGCNAAGAAATCAGACATTTACTCTTTTGGAGTGGTGTTATTTGAGATCTTGACCGGGAGGTTGGCCTATGATTTTGATAAGGGGATTGCACCCGTTGCACGACAACATTTTGAGAAGGGAACACTAATGGAAATTGTTGATCGCAAGATAAAGGAAGAAACAGATGAGCATGTCTTTTCTCTAAGCAAAGGACCCGATAAAGAGTCTTTGGACATATTTTCAGAAATTGCATTTCGATGTCTTGCAGAAACTCAAGTGCAACGCCCAACAATAGATGTTGTCATCAACGAACTCAAGAGAGCGATAAACTGTCAGGTAAGTCAATGCTCTAAAGATATTTTTGGGTATTATTATTTTTATCATATTGACATTACCTTTATTTGAACTATCACCTCAAACTTGGCTAACTAGATAAAATGCGGTAACCGCAATGCATTGTGGTCAAAATGCATTTTTAACAATTAGTTTGTAGCATATTTACTAATCCAGTTTGTTTGTTTGTCAAAATACATGTTAGTACTTTCAAACTTGGCTAACTAATTACAGTAATTATTGAGAGACTATTTATAACTACCCATTTATGTCTTTGGAATTTTGATTTTAAATAAATGTATCAAATGAAAAATATATAATTTAGTTAATTCATTTAATTCATACGTTCTAAATATAAAATAAATAAAAATAATATATTCTAGTATCATAGATTCGACAAAAACAATTTTTAGTTGTATAGACTTGACTAAATATATATTTTTAGTTTAAAAAAAGTCGCTGTCTATTAATTTAATTAAGTCAACGGTGTAATGGTGGTAAAAAATAAAATAAAAAATAACTATGCATTTTGGCCTTTCTTCTTTTACTTATCAAATCGACTAACTGTCTGATGATTCATAGGAGAACCACAAGGACAACCTCAAACTGTCACTTGAAGACATAAAGTTGGCGACGCAAAGCTTTAGTCATGACAATCTCATTGGACAAGGAGATTTTGCGAAAGTATACAAAGGTCATACTCATGGTCATAACATCATTGCTGCAAAGCGGTTGGATAGGAAGTCTACTGAAGGAGAAGCTGAGTTTATGATAGAGCTTAAAATCCTTATGGAGTATAAACATGAATATGTCATTGGTCTTGTAGGGTACTGTGATGAAGAGGATGAGAAAATTATTGTTTACGAATATGCATCCAGAGGAAGTCTTGATAAGTACTTGAGCGATGATAGTCTTACATGGGTGATGCGGCTTAAAATATGCATTGATATTGCAATCGGGTTGGAGTTTCTTCATGGAACTGTTTCAAGTCCAGAGATGGTGATACATAGGGACATTTGCAGCAGCAACATTCTACTGTTTGATGATTGGAAAGCAAAAATTAGTGATTTTGGGCTTTCCTTAGTATGTCCAGTAAATCAAGATGCAGTCATTGACCATATCACGGGCACAATCGGCTATCGGGACCCCCTATACTCGAAAACAGGCATCCTAACTAAAGAATCTGATATATTCTCGTTGGGTGCAGTTTTATTTGACATATTGTGTGGGAAACTATCGTCCGAAAAACCAGATGACAAGCATCTTTATTTACCCTTTTTGGCTAAACAACACTATCATTTAGAAAAACTCGATGAGTTAGTGTTTGAGGGTATAAAGAAACAAATTGAGCCGCAGTCATTAAATACATTTGCAAGGATTGCCTATCAATGTATACATCACAGGAGAGAAAGACGGCCACCAGCTAATGAAGTAGTCATACAACTTAAAAAAGCATTGGAATTCCAGGTGAGTTTCTATATTTTGATAAAATAGGCTAACTTTTGATTCATATATATCTAAAAAATATGGACTTTTATTGTTTTTTAAACTGTAAGAAAGTAATTATATGAAACATGAGTTTGTTAGTAACTGATTAATGTATGTCCAGGAGGATTATGAGAAATGGGAGCCCAAATTGCCCACAGACTATAAAAAAATAGTCCAGATGTCAAAGTGCCCAGAAATCTATTCTACCAAAAAGAAAGAGGAACTTTACAACATGTTTTGTACGGGAATCCTTCTTCAACATGACAAAGTGGTAACCAGTTCATTTTCATATCTCCTTTATTGAATTTTCCCGTTTCTATGTATCTTCTCCTAATTGAGAGATAATTCAAAATCACACATTGAGTCTCATTTGTATTTCGGTTGTATAACAGTTGTTGTCATTCGTTGGTAATGGAGAAAGAAATGAAATGATTTCCGCCACAATGTTTTCCTACACAAACAGTTGTCCACATGAGTGGAAATCTCTTCGGGAATCAAGGTTATTCTCTCTACCTCTCCACCTTTGTTAGTTTTAAGTGATAAGCAAACATATGCATTATTGGTAGAAGTATGTTATACGAAGTACTTTTTAATGTTAAGTATAAGGTTATTCTCTTTACCGTTTAATGCATGACAAGTTGTTTACGGTAGCATAGTATGATTATTAATTATATACTTATAATTATGATCAAATAGAACCAAACTTAAGAACCCTTTTGACTAAGTTCACATTTTGCCGCTGTAATACACTTGCTTATCACAATGATTGCGTGCACTTACACAAAACATATTTGAATCCCGTTGACGTACTCTATTATGCTAGAACTGCTAATCCCGTGCGGTAATCAACGAAATTCAAAAGTAAGTGCATGGGAATAAAGGCTATGACTGATTTGGACTTGGATGTTTATAATATGCGCAGGTTTGGGAGAGTGGTGGAGATGTTAGATATTTCCGACTTGAACATCGAAATCAAGACAAGAGCTCAATTTTTATCTCCAGATGTTGTCTATGGGGTCTATTTAATCTTCAAGTTTTGTGATTCAAGAAACTTTTCAAGTAAACCTATGTATGTTAACCTGAATTACAGAAAGGGACACGAAAGTCTACATGCATATTTTGCAACATGGAGAGATGAGCAGTGGATGATGATTGAGTTGTACCGTTTCTTGAATCAAAATGAAGATGTCGTTTTTGAGTTTCTAGTTGAGTGTTTTTCATCGTACTATTGTGGAGATGCTGCAGTTTATGTTGAAGGCATTGAATTTCGAGCCATTGACAAAGTAAGTTTGAAAATATCCCTTGGTTCCATTACATGTTCTTTTGTTTAAGTTGTATATAGTGGATATCAATGCACGGTAACAAAAAGAATCATGATATAAGTTGCATATCTAACATAACTAATAATTGTATACAGGTGAAACACGAAGAGATCGGGAAATTGAAGGAAGTCCAAGAAGTCTTGAAGTCAGACTTTAATGTGGGTCAAGCGCAACAATTGCCAGCTAACTTTGAAGAAATATTCAAGATATGCAGAAACTATGACGACTTGTTCTGGTTGGGCGAAGTCGAAGGAAAGAAACTTCTTGTGCTTTCAGCAAAGGCAGTTTTGTACAAATTTTCTAATGTCAATATTTTTACTTTAAAACCACCAGCCCAATCCAGGTTTACTTCTTTTTTTTTTCTTTTTTTTTATCGTTATAACTAATTTGTTACAGTCATGAATAACTGGATTTGATTATTCAAGGTCCAAATCTTAATTAATTGTAGTCTGCTTAAATAGTTAAAATTTGTGAATAGATGGTTGATTAAAGTTTCATTTCTTGGATTTAGTTTCCTGTTCTTGAGAAGTATCTAATCATAAAATAAATCTTACACACAGATTTCAAGAGGTGATTGAACTTTTACCACAACAAGTATTTCATCTCAAATGCACGATCAAAAGGCAAATGTTGTCACCGCTTACCGAATATGTGTGTTACCTTGTGTTCAAGCTTTCAGAAAAATGCCAAGGGCTGCATTGTCCAGTGAAAGTACAAGATGTGCTCCATAAAGAGAACACCGAGGCTGAATTTGTTTATTTTATAACCCCAAGCCCATTGAATACAAATGACATTACTCGAGTTCCAAAACAAAGGGAAGATGAATGGATGGAGATTCAACTGTTGAAATTTAACTCAACTCATGCATTTAAGGATGACTCTCTTTCTATGAATATGAAATTTACAACTCATGAAGGAACTATGTCTGGCCTCATTGTATGTGGCCTTGAGTTCCGGCCAATGTTTTCTTGAAACAGCGATGATATTCAAAGGCAAAGAGAAAAGAAGAAAAGGCTGCAACATGAAGTTCCCAAACCCACACATTCCGCATGGTTCTCCATCCCATTCTACCTGATTTGGCTCTGGTTATGATATGGCTTTGCATCTGGTTTGTTATGTCTTATTCTACCATGTTCTATCCGAATTCAAACTAGCTGTGCATTCGCTCTGGTTACGTTATGGTTCTGCATCTGATTCCATATGATTTGAATTCTGTCTGCATCCGTTTCATTCTGCTCGGGTTTCTTCTACATATGCTTAATTTTGCTTGTGTGTGTGTTTGCTGCTCTGGTTCCGTCTAGTATATTTTTTAGTTTTATTGTGAGTTTTATTTGTCAACCTCTCAATGCATCTTAATGTAGCATTTGTGAGTTTGAGGGGATGTTAGCTTAATAAAGGTATGCGTACCGTATAGTTTTGTAAGTTAGTTTTCTATTCAATCTCTTGTACTCTCATTTTTCGCTTACGAAATCAAGTTATGTAAATCTAATTTGTTATTGGTTAACATTCCTTTCGGATTGAGCCAAACTCCTCATCTTTGATGAGTTAGTGTTTGAGGGTATAAAGAAACAAATTGAGCCACAGTCATTAAATACATTTGCAAGGATTGCCTATCAATGTATACATCACAGGAGAGAAAGACGGCCAACAGCTAATGAAGTAGTCATACAACTTAAAAAAGCATTGGAATTCCAGGTGAGTTTCTATATTTTGATAAAATAGGCTAACTGTTGATTCATATATATCTAAAAAATATGGACTTTTATTGTTTTTTAAACGGTAAGAGAGTAATTATATGAAACATGAGTTTATTAGTAATTGATTAATGTACGTCCAGGAGGATTATGAGAAATGGGAGCCCAAATTGCCGACAGACTATAAAAAAATAATCCAGATGTCAAAGTGCCCAGAAATCTATTCTACCAAAAAGAAAGAGGAACTTTACAACATGTTTTGTAAGGGAATCCTTCTTCAACATGACAAAGTGGTAACCAGTTCATTCTCATATCTCCTTTATTGAATGTTTCCCGTTTCTATGTATCTTCTCCTTATTGAGAGATAATTCAAAATCACACACTGAGTCTGATTTGTATTTCGGTTGTATAACAGTTGTTGTCATTCGTTGGTAACGGAGAAAGAAATGAAATGGTTTCAGCCACAATGTTTTCCTACATAAACAGTTGTCCACATGAGTGGAAATCTCTTCCTGAATCAAGGTTATTCTCTCTACCTCTCCACCTTTGTTAGTTTTAAGTGATATGCAAACATATGCATTATTGTTGGTTTAATGCATGACAAGTTGTTTATGGTAGCTTAATGTGATTATTAATTATATACTTATAATTATGATCACATAGAACCAAACTTAAGAACCCTTTTGACTAAGTTCACATTTTGCCCCTGTAATACACTTGCTTATCACAATGACTGCGTGCACTTTCACAAAACATATTTGAATCCCGTTGACTCTATTATACTAGACCTGCTAATCCCCTGCGGTAATCAACGAAATTCAAAAGTAGAAGTGTATGGGAATAAAAGCTATGACTGATTTGGACTTGGATGTTTATAATATGCGCAGGTTTGGGAGGGTGGTGGAGATGTTAGATATTTCCGACTTGAACATCGAAATCAAGACAAGAGCTCAATTTTTATCTCTAGATGTTGTCTATGGGGTCTATTTAATCTTCAAGTTTTGTGATTCAAGAAACTTTTCAAGTAAACCTATGTACGTTAACCTAAATTACAGAAAGGGACATGAAAGTCTACATGCATATTTCGCAACATGGAGAGATGAGCAGTGGATGATGATTGAGTTGTACCGTTTCTTGAATCAAAACAAAGATGTTGTTTTTGAGTTTCTAATTGAGCATTTTTCGTCGTACTATTGTGGAGATGCTGCAATTTATGTTGAAGGCATTGAATTTCGAGCCATTGACAAAGTAAGTTTGAAAATATCCTTTGGTTCCATTACATGTTCTTTTGTTTAAGTTGTATATAGTGGATATGAATGCACGGTAACAAAAAGAATCATGATATGAGTTGCATATCTAACATAACTGATAATTGTATATAGGTGAAACACGAAGAGATCGGAAAATTGAAGGAAGTCCAAGAAGACTTGAAATCAGACTTTAATGTTGGTCAAGCGCAACAATTGCCAGCTAACTTTGAAGAAATGTTCAAGATATGCAGAAACTATGATGACTTGTTCTGGTTGGGCGAAGTCGAAGGAAAGAAATTTCTTGTGCTTTCAGCAAAGGCAGTTTTGTACAAATTTTCTAATGTCAATATTTTTACTTTAAAACCACCAGCCCAATCCAGGTTTGCTTTTTTATTTTTTTTATTTATATTTTTTTTATTGCTATATACTACGTACGTAACTAATTTGTTACAGTCACGAATAACTGGATTTGATTATTCAAGGGCCAAATCTTAAGTGCAGTCTGGTTAAATAGTTAAAATTCGTGAATAGATGCTTGATTAAAGTTTCACATCTGGATTTAGTTTCCTGTTCTTGAGAAGTATGTAATCATAAAATATATCTTACATGCAGATTTCAAGAGGTGATTGAGCTTTTACCACAACAAGTATTTCATCTCAAATGCACGATCAAAAGTCAAATGTTGTCACCGGTTACGGAATATGTGTGTTACCTTGTGTTCAAGCTTTCAGAAAAATGCCAAGGGCTGCATTGTCCAGTGAAAGTACAAGATGTGCTCCATAAAGAGAACAACGAGGCTGAATTTGTTTATTTTATAACCCCAAGCCCATTGAATACAAATGACATTACTCGGGTTCCAAAACAAAGGGAAGATGGATGGATGGAGATTCAACTGTTGAAATTTAACTCGACTGATGCATTTAAGGATGACTCTCTTTCTATGAATATGAAATTTACAACTCATGAAGGAACTATGTCTGGCCTCATTGTATGTGGCCTTGAGTTCCGACCAATGTTTTCTGGAAACAGCGATGATATTCAAAGGCAAAGTGAAAAGAAGAAAAGGCTGCAACATGAAGTTCCCAAACCAACACATTCAGCCTAAACACGAAAAGATGACAAAACTATGTCCGATTTTGCTATGATTCCACATGGTTCTCCATCCAATTCTACCTGATTTCGCTCTGGTTATGATATGGCTTTGCATCTGGTTTGTTATGTCTTATTCTACCATGTTCTATCTGAACTCGAACTGGCTATGCATTCGCTCTGGTTACGTTATGGTTCTGCATCCGATTCCATATGATTCAGATTCTGTTTGCATCCGTCTCATTCTGCTCGAGTTTCTTCTACATATGCTTAATTTTGCTTGTGCGTGTGTTTGCTGCTCTGGGTCCGTCTAGTATATTTTTCAGTTTTATTTGTCAACCTCTCAATGCATCTTAAAGTAGCATTTGTGAGTTTGAGGGGATGTTAGCTTAATAAAGGTTTGTTTGCCCGTATAGTTTTGTAAATTAGTTTTCTATTTAATCTCTTGTACTCTCATTTTTCGCTTACGAATTCAAGTTATGTAAATCTAATTTGTTATTGGTTAACATTCCTTTCGGATTGAGCCAAACTCCTCATCTGATGCATGGAGAATTCTGTTGCGTGGTAGGCCTTTGATGCCCACTTTTTACCATGATAATTCAGGTTCTTGGAAATAATTATATATCACCAAATGTCAGGCTATGAAGAGGATGTGACTACCACCAACTTGAAAGTTAGGCAAATAAGATAATTTTTGGAACCACCATGCTGTTAGGAAAAACTATAAGCAAGGACTACATTTCCATAAGGCTTTTACTTCTTCAATTTGTTTGTCTTAATTTAAATACTAGACCCATCAATTTATCAGCCCAGCAGGCCCTATTCTTTCTTCATTTTACCAAACCAAGTAAATTGTGCACTTTTATAACTAGTTAATAACGCTGCAAATATGCAATGAATTGTGATTTCCAAAGTGGCTATATGTTTGTGGTACCAAGTATTCACAAAAGTTTATTTTTCTGATATGTTCGAACATGATGCAGTATAAATTCAACTGATACCATTTTCTTTTGACAGGTAGGCACGATATTGACATATCTAACCCACCTCTTGGGCATGTTATTTTATTCTTGATCATGATCTATATTCCTTTAAGGGAGGAATATACAATAATTGGTGAAAAGGGAGTTTAGATATGTAAGGCAAAAAAGGTGACTATGATGGGCTACAACCAAAAGTAACGAAACGAAGCAGACCTAAAAAAAAGCCACCTTGGAGACCTCCATTGGATCGTGCCAGTACCGAGTCACCTCAGTCCTCATAGGAATAAACATTTTACTATCGACTAGACCATGTGTGACACGTACAAGCAATAACGTCCTTCAACTTTTGCCAATTTGGCCTATATTCTCTACAACTATGATCAATGGCGGTACGCTATTTATACCTTTACATAGTTTAGTAAAATTTTGTGAGTAATTAATGGCTTGATGAGGGTAGATGTGGCAACTTCTACCCATTTAGCTATAAATGTGTTGTTACAGTTATGTTTTATCTCCACGGTTCAAACGGGTAAAATAAGAAATTAGCTACCATGAAAACGGGTCAAAAGTTGTCCCAAGTGCATTTTAAATTTATATTGCATGAAAACCACCTAAAATTTTGACACTATATGTGTACTAATAAAACATTTAAAATTTTGGACATAAGGTGTTTGGGGCCAACCCAGGCCATTGTGAAGCATACCCAAAAGTACCAGTTTTGACCCATTTCTTACCTCAAATCGAGAGTATGAGACCTGAGAATATTACGTGTTCCAGTTTCTGCAAATGCACATGCCGATAATGCTTATTCTAAAAAACTTTGAAGAACTCTTGGAACGATACAACTACAAAAATTACATAGCTTTTCTACAGGTAACCATTCTCAAATGATGTGCCCCATGACTACAGTTAACCAACTGTAAACACGTGTTCCAGACTTCCATTCCTAATAAACCGTAAACATTTCACATAATCACAGTCCCAACTGGCCTAAACAAAGGAATTCAACGTTCATCAAGCTCACAACACTCTGGTCTGATGGGTTCGATTCAAATCAGCAGCCCAACCTAGCATTACAGCTAGTGTTTATGACAAACATTATGCCTGTCTCTACATATATTTCTACAACAATCATCAAAAGGTGATATTCTTATTTTCATAAGCCATCGTATTCAAAAGAAATACAATCAACTTTTTAAACTTTTGAACTCAGGCTTAGAAGCATTTGATTCTGCAAACGATATGACAGGTTAACATCAACAACTTCATCCCAATTGGCAATAGCCTTTTTGGTCGAATAACAAATGAGTGGTTGTTTAAGCACAACAATGACAAAACAATACATTTTTGTGTAAATTCTTTTGTACAATCACTTTTTGGACCAACTATAATCAGCTCATCATGCATCTATGGACCATGCTGGTAAGAAAAGTAAAACAAAATGTCAATAAGTGAACAAAAGTCAATAATTTTCACCATTACTTCTCCTCATTTCTTGTACAGTTTAGCCTATGTTAACTCATCAAAAATATATATATAGTCAGCTATCTATAGTTCTATACATCATATTTGCCAAGCCATACGAACCCCAGATCGTCCGTTTCGCCTCCCAAACCATCTCCGTGTCNGTCATGTTATTTTATTCCTGATCATGATCTATATTCCTTTAAGGGAGGAATATACAATAATTGGTGAAAAGGGAGTTTAGATATGTAAGGCAAAAAAGGTGACTATGGTGGGCTACAACCAAAAGTAATGAAACGAAGCAGACCTAAAAAAAAGCCACCTTGGAGACCTCCATTGGATCGTGCCAGTACCGAGTCACCTCAGTCCTCATAGGAATAAACATTTTACTATCGACTAGACCATGTGTGACACGTACAAGCAATAACGTCCTTCAACTTTTGCCAATTTGGCCTATATTCTCTACAACTATGATCAATGGCGGTATGCTATTTATACCTTTACATAGTTTAGTAAAATTTTGTGAGTAATTAATTGCTTGATGAGGGTAGATGTGGCAACTTCTACCCATTTAGCTATAAATGTGTTGTTACAGTTATGTTTTATCTCCACGGTTCAAACGGGTAAAATAAGAAATTAGCTACCATGAAAACGGGTCAAAAGTTGTCCCAAGTGCATTTTAAATTTATATTGCATGAAAACCACCTAAAATTTTGACACTATATGTGTACTAATAAAACATTTAAAATTTTGGACATAAGGTGTTTGGGGCCAACCCAGGCCATTGTGAAGCATACCCAAAAGTACCAGTTTTGACCCATTTCTTACCTCAAATCGAGAGTATGAGACCTGAGAGTATTACGTGTTCCAGTTTCTGCAAATGCACATGCCGATAATGCTTATTCTAAAAAACTTTGAAGAACTCTTGGAACGATACAACTACAAAAATTACATAGCTTTTCTACAAGTAACCATTCTCAAATGATGTGTTCCATGACCACAGTTAACTAACTGTAAACACGTAAGATCATTCCAGGCTTCCATTACTAATAAACCGTAAACACTTCACATAATCACAGTCCCAACTGGCCTAAACAAAGGAATTCAAAGTTCATCAAGCTCACAACACTCTGGTCTGATGGGTTCGATTCAAATCAGCAGCCCAACCTAGCATTACAGCTAGTGTTTATGACAAACATTATGCCTGTCTCTACATATATTTCTACAACAATCGTCAAAAGGTGATATTTTTATTTTCATAAGTCATCGTATCCAAAAGAAATACAATCAACTTTTTAAACTTTTGAACTCAGGTTAGAAGCATATGATTCTGCACAAGATATGACAGGTTAGCATCAACAACTTCATCCCAATTGGCAATTGCCTTTTGGTCGAATAACATATGTGTGGTTGTTTAAACACAACAATGACCATACAATACATTTTTGTGTAAATTCTTTTGTACAATCACTTTTTGGACCAACTATAATTAGCTCATTATGCATCTATGGACCATGCATGATAAGATAGAATGATTCATTATTTACTTCAGCTGGTAAGAAACGTCAAACAAAATGTCAAAAGGTCAAAAAAAGTCAACAATTTTCACCTTTAGTTCTCTTCATTTCTTGTACATTTGAGCCTATGTTAAATCATAAAAAAATATATATAGTCAGCTATCTATAGTTTTATACATCATTTTTGCCATGCCATACGAACCCCAGATCGCCGGTTTTGCCTCCCAAACCATCTCCGTGTCAAATCTCGTAACCTATTATCACGCACTTCACAAAATCTCTCTTCCCACCCATCGGGCTTGACTGCAAGATTCCCAAGTCCAGGAGCTCGATCATTCGATTTCAGATTAACAGAACGAGTCCAATCCACAACATATGCCGAAACTCTTCTTCTAAACTTAGCCTTAAACTCGACCCACGCTTGATACTTATAATGATTCACAGCCAAACTTTCAAGTTCCACTTTCATAATTCTGTACCCATCTTTTAACTTAAAATGATGAATCATATTAAGCAAAGACTCATGTACTGCGTCAAGTAACACTATCGACTTATGCCTGTTTTCAACTTCTTTTCTACAATTATAACCTTGTGTCACACCCGTTAACGGATGCCTTTTTTGACCCGATGGACCAAACTCATAACATTTAATCGTAACTTGACCATAAGGACTAGCCGGTAAAAGCGACGGTACCAGCCCTTTCGAAGGCTTCAACGTCTTCCACTTGGGTGAGTACACAAACTCATCAACATCAATAAACATCATCCACTTACACGAACCCTTATCAACAAACGCCGCATGTGAAAAACCAGCCTCTTGCGTCTTAGGCCATAGCCAAAACCGCACCTCAACATCATACCCTCTTGATTTCAACACCTCAACAACTGCACCTAAATCATCGTCACTACCATTATCATACAACACAAACTTCTCAACCCCGATATTAGCATGATAAATCACCCACTCCTTTAAAAACTTAGCCACATTGTAAACCATAGTACACGCGCACAATAGCTTCTTCCCACCTTCCTTCACTACCTTACGCCTAGGTTCATAATACGCTATAGACGGAACAACGTGGTTACCCTCCACAATCACTAAAGAAGCCTTGACCACACTTTGACTAGACCCCGTAAACCGACTTAAATCAGGCCGTTTACATCTAAACACTTCCTGTAACGAGCTACTAACCTCCGTTACAACGCCTTTCGCTAAATCATCACCAAACAAACATCTAAATTCCTTCGGACTCCTATTCACCCCTTGACGACTATTAATCCCTTTCACAAGCAAAACCACGTCGTTCTCATCATTATCAATCACATCGTAAACAATGTAGTTCCATCTCAGCAGCTCGGGCGACGCTGACGTCACCCAAACGTCATCCTTCGTGTTTGTCAATACAGGCTGCCGAAACGGTAACCTCCTCCGAAAACGTGTAGGAAGGCGACACGTGTACGTTTCACGACCAAACGACAACGTGCCGTAGAACTTAGCTTCAGTAACTTCACTTGTATCAAACAAACAGTAAAAACTCGACTTCTTATTATTTTCGACATCCGTTCGTACTATTACTAACGCCTCCCAAGCCGGAAATAAAACCGACACATTCGCGATCACAGTGACGTCATCATTATCATGAAACTGACTACTAACTGGTGAGGTTACAGTGACGTCATCATGATCAGTAATTAACGGTAAATAATTCACATTATGACCGTCAAATTGAGTAATTAGCGCTGAACTGATCTCATCATCATTATCAAACTTATCAATCATTGATGAATTAACATCATGAAACTGAGTATTACTAATAGAAGAAGAAGTGACGTCATCAGTGCCTGAATTAACCTCATGAATTTGAGTACTAGTGACGTCATCATTATCATATCCAGTAACAGTTGATGAGTTACCGTTATCAAATCCAGTACTTTCTAACGCATTAAATTGAGTATTTAACGGCGACTTAACGTCAAACTTTTTACTACTAATAGAAGAAGAAGTGACGTCATCGTTATCAAATTCAGTTGCAACTAACGGTGAATGAACAGAAGAAGTGACGTCATGATGAGCATGAAATTCAGTTGGCTCATGAACTTGAATACTATTTAACGGAGAATTAAATTTTGTACTACTGGTAGATGAAGTGACGTCATCATTGTCAAACTGATGCTTAACAGTGGCATTAACATCATCATCATGACGATCATCATCTAATTTATTAATGGAAGTAGTATTAGATAGAACAGTACCTTCAAACTGAAGAGCAATATTATTATCCAGCTGGTATAGTTTTTCGGAAACGGCGTCGTTTTGGATAAGTGGAATGAAGAGGTGGTGGTGGTTAAAGGAAGCTGGCTGATCATGATAAGTAGTAGTAGTAGTAGTAGGTAAGATGAGGTGGTGGATTGATATGAAGAAGATTATTGAGATTAATACGTACATGAAGATTGTACGTATCTTTATTAGGGCCATTAATTTCTGTTACAAGAGCTTTTTATTTTATTTTTTTTGTAAGGACGAATGAAGGTGATGAATTGAAGGAGGTGTATTGCGGGTGGGGGGAATAAAGAGGCGCCTAATTGAGTTGGTTTTAAACACGGATATTATTTGTTTTAAAATGGCTGTTTGTTTTGGTTTATATAGCCACGTATTGTTTTGATAAAATTTGGTTGTCTCGATGCTGTGTTACTGTGTATGTGTTTTTGCTAGGTGATAATAAAATAGAAAATTGTTTAATATATTAGAGTAAATTGCAAGAATCGTCCCTGTGGTTTGCCCAAATTGCAGATTTCGTCCCTGAGTTTTCGAAAGTGCAGGCGGCCTCCCTGTGAGGAGTTTTTGGTTCCGTTTTGGTCCCTGGCCATGGACTAAACTTGCAATTTTGAGCAAACCACAGGGACTAAACTTGCAATTTTAAGGACCAAAACGGAACCAAAAACTCCCCACAGGGAGGCCGCCTGCACTTTCGAAAACTCAGGGACGAAATCTGCAATTTGGGCAAACCACAGGGACGATTCTTGCAATTTACTCAATATATTATAACATACTAGTATTATATCAATTTTATTTAGTATAAGAAAATATCAATTTTAAAAAGATAAGAAAAAAATTTGAAAAAAACAATAATGTGGTGTTTAAATTGTGCTGTAAAGGAGAAGTAAAATTTTTAACTAGTAAAATCACTTGTTCATTTTGTAAGTATTTAACGAAAATGATATTCGCTTTATGCCAGTAGAAATACTCTTCAGCCGTATGACTGTTTACAATTTACCTCTCTCACATGGAGTTGGTATAAAAAAACATTTTGTTGGTGTTGTCTTAATGTCTTATTATAAATACATATGTAATTTTCGTCACAATATTTGTATACGTTGGAAATGTATTCGAGGGATTACATAGTTTAACAGTGTACTTTTTTATTTTTCGCAAAGTACTTTTCTAGACACGCATGTTACTACTTTTTTCGTTTTTAAATAAATGTTCAGTTTTACATCTTTAGTTGTGAGGTTCAAATTCCGTATGAACAAAATACCGTAGTTAAGACTTTGGATAGTTGAGTGTGTTTAACGTTCTACAAAACTATTTAGGAGTATTCTTAAATTCATTTCAATATATGGTTAAAAAGTTGGCGTCCACAGTAGTGGTGGTGTCTATAATTTGAGCATTTTTACTGCAAGACGCAAGTAAACATATTTGTCTACTCTTATTATAGAGTTTGCGGACTTGTTACTACATTTATCTTTTTTTCTAATTTTAAGTATCACCTTTTTAGAAAACTGAGAACTTGACTTCATTTGTAAACCAATGCTTTACCTTTATTATAAAATGTCAAACACATAAGACCTTGTAAGTAAATAAAATCGCCTTTGAGATAATAGTAAGTAAAAGACAAAACATCACCCAAAAATATCATTTATATAAAAAAATGTACCCGGTAACTAAAATAAACGTGTGAGAAGCTTTGGTTATTCGAGAAGGGCGAGTTTCTGACTCAGATATACGCGGCTTATTTGAGGTTTCCTTGTGACCGTTTTAAGACTATTTTCATGATCACACTCCAATATGTTCATTAACATTTAACTATTATTACAATATAAACTTCGTCTATCTAGTTAACTTTATCTACCATGTTCTTAAAAGAGAATATCTTGCAACATTTAGAAAATGAACTGTCAAAGTGTCTAGTAAGAGTACAAGTATCATCTTGTGTTATACATAAAGTGATATTTTTGCTTTTCACAACCCTCAAAATCTGTTTTTATAATTTTCAAATGTCAAAGTTTATTGTGTACGAGAATATTTATTGTTATCTCGATATACATTAGTGTATAAGTCATCGAAAAGGTGGAAATATATCCTTTAATTGCTGCAAAAGTTATTTCAACATGTGCTTTTCGAGCAACACAAATTCTTTGCATTTGTGTATAGAATATTGGTTACTTGTAAATCAACACTTTATTCCTTAATTAAGTTTACCATGAGGCTTTGGCTTCGTTGGTACCCACCTCTGAAAAACTCTTAGGCCAACTGAAGATATTTTGTGGATAAAAAGTCATAGGTTCGAGTCTTGGCTCGTGCTTACTCCAGTTGATGCCCCAAGACCAGAAAAATTGCCGGAACTATTCTTTGTGGGTTAGACAATGACCGATGCCAAAAGACACCCGGGATCTTGGTGTCCCCGCCAATTCAAATCTTTTTATGGAAGTTTATCATAATCTTAATCAAAATAACGACTATACACTTAATAGCTAGTAAATGCTTTTGCTAAAAAGATAAATGATGTTCAACGTCTTTTACTTGCAAACAACCAAAGTTCAAGATGATCTTTACTTCGTATAAATTTATAAATAATTGTTTTCGTAAGGTATTGGAAGATACACTATTTAACCTCTCACAACCACCAAAGAGCATGCGTCCGAAGGTAATTTTGTTTTGTGAGAAGCTTTTTAACAGAATAATTATTGATTTAAATCAAAATATGAGATTGATAATTATGTAGATATATTGTGAGATAATTGTTTCCATTCAAAAAAAGATAATAATAATAATAATTATAACTTTTGACAACCAACGTAATGTACAACTATTGAGACATAAAATCACATTTTATTGACAGTCACAGCATAATGTATTTGCATAACCCAGTTCACTTTTTATGGGTAGCCAATTGCTATGGACTAAATAGCCCAATCTGCTGAAACTATCTAGCCCATCTAAAACAGGTTCGATGCCTATTATGTACAGCCCAGTTTTAAGTAAAATTTTGATATGCAAGTTCTTTCTTTAAGTTGATTTTGTTCTAATTAAAGCATGATAATGAAGGGGTCCAGCTCCATGACATGAATGAGGAAGACCAGAAATCAAAGATAAGAAGTTTAAAATCATAAAGGTGTGATCCAATGTTGGGAGTCTGAGGTTCTATAGTAAAGGTCTCAAGTTCAAATCTCATAGGCGTCAACTTTTGGGTCAGTCATCGGTGTCTTTTCTCCCAATGCAAGTTTCATGTAAAGCCGGAAAAAGAGAGCTTGGCAACTTTTCGGTCAGTCATCGAGCGCCTTTTCTCTAACGCAAGTGTCATGTAAACCCGAAAAAAAGAGAGCTTATGAAGAAATACTAGGTTATATGTTTATACCAAACTTCCAAATATTTCGAAAAAGGATAAGAAGTTTAAAAGATTTGCTATATTTCTGACATGAATAAACTAAGAGATACATACTGATGTTCATCTTGATAACAAATGTCATTTACGAGCTTGTACAAGGCAACGCGTTGTGACTGGTTTTTAAACATATAGTTTTTGTGATCTTAAGAAGCTATTTGTTAGCTTTATATTAGTTTTCTTATGTATTATTGTATTAAGGTGGGGCTTTATGAATATTTCTTTTTACGACAACAAGGTTTGCAATTTAGTTTGATTTATTTTGTTTTAGATTTGATCAATTTTTTCGAACCAAGTCGAATACATGAATCAACATCACTTTTAAGTCAAACGACTCAAATTAAGTTCACAACAACAATAAATAAAAAGGTTGGTTAGCAATCTGTTAAAAGTTTAGGTGCAATACACTAAATTGGACAAAAGAATCTTAATGAAGACGTGATTTGCACGTACTTAATTTTTACTCGCATATATCGTGTCATCTCATTTTGTAAAAGAAAATGATCGGCACACTTTACGTTTTTACCAGGATACTCTGATGTACACGTGGTTAAAGCAGGTTATACTTCAAGTATAACTGTCTAATGCGTACATTAGAATGTGCCAATAAAAATTAGAAATGTGTAAATCAATTCACTTTTGTAAATAGTTGTAGATGTATTGCATGATATTATTCATACATGTTTTGATGTATGTAAATCACCTTCATTCAATAATAACCCATGTTGAACAATTACGACAATAAACATGAAGTTTGATTATGGAAGACCAAATCACAAATCTGTATCAAGCACAAACATCAATTAGATGAACATGAGAGACCCAAAATACAGATAAAGTCGAGTAAAATAAGACAACACACGAAACAATATACCATATATAAACCTTTACCTCTTATTCAAAAAGTTATCAACAAACTTAGTGCAAAGAAGAACTCCATAAACTAAGCTTATAATCCCTTGGTTTTGTAGTTTTAGTGTAAATTTTGTATAAATCAAGCGTAATGGTGTATGGTGTATAGTAACGGTTTTATTTATAAACCCGTTAACTTTAAATGCAAAAGATTAACATTATATCAACAATACTAGAACAAGCATATAGAATAACAACAATGTAATGAACACATAAAGATCAACTAAATGTATACTCACGCATCATCGTGTTCAAACCAGGGGCGGAGGGAGGGGCGTGGCTAGCAGGTGCTAGGCCCCCTCAAATAAGCCCAACAATTATATTAAGATACCATTGTTTATCTCATAATTTAACGTTTAATATACCATGAGTCTCTCACAACTAGCGACTTTTTTATAATGAAAGAAAATGAAAACAACCGACATGAAATATCTCCTATCTAAGTGACCACTGAAGCGAAAATATAAAAATGAGACATTTTTAACAATATTTTTTTGTTGTTAATTTAAAAAATTTAAAGGACTTGTTAACAACTAGTTATATCACAAATTTGGATATCCGAAATTTGCGATGATAGGTTTATGTTAGACATAATATTTTATCTAATTTTTTTTATTTTTTTTATTTTTTTTAATTCGGATATCTGAAATTTGAGATACCAGATATCTATAATTTTTGGAAACTATTATATGATTTCCAAAACTTTCCTTTCATAAAACCCAACTTTTTAATAAATTATGATCAAGTTTTTCGGATATCCTAATACAAATATTTTTTGAACACCCAAAATCAAAATCAAGAAATCCTAGATAATTCCGGCTTTGTTGCTCTCCCCTAGTTATATACTAGGAAGCATCAGAATAGATATTTAAAAAAAAACTGTCCTTGTTTTGAGTTTACTATACTTTTTATGCATTAAATATGTTACAAAAAAAGTACGTATAGTAATGCATTCGTAAATTTTTGTGATGGTTTATTGGTATAAACTAAAGTTGGAAACCATTCTATTTACACTTTTATTTTCTCGGGTTAATAATGAATTTCGCCCCCCCCCCCCCCCCCCCCCCCCCCCACAAAAAAAAAAAA
>LBNU01003146.1:211204-221282 GCA_014162995.1 Artemisia annua
TTTTTTTTTTTTTTTTTTTTTTTTTTTTTTTTTTTTTTTTTTTTTTTTATGATAACATGTTTTCAAATAGTTATGGTGCATACATGTTTTTTATACCTAATCATTATTTTTTTGAAATCTAAAGGTGCATGCATGTTTTTTTCCCCCAAATAGTTAAGGTGCATACATGTTTTCAATTAGTCAAAGTGCATACATGTTTTTTTCCATTTCAAGGTGCATATAGTTTTTTTGATATAATGAAATTTATAACAAACCAAGAACATAAATGTTATATACAAACTTCGATATCGATTGAAATACAATTAAAACACAAATTTCAAAAAGCATAAACACATGAATCTAATCGATCTATACATGTGAGCACTAATAACATTCAACACAAATAGACAAATGCGCACGAGTAGCCGTCAAAAATTCGGACATGCATGCACACTTGTTGACGTGAACATTCTTGTAATTAAACCTGATACAAAGAAAGATACAAAATTAGCAACAATAATATTATTAAAAATTATACATGCATGTTCATGAGTATATGTATGTTTTAGGAAACATAATTGTTTGGCAAACACGAAGTCTTTGAAAAAAAATAATTATGATATAAATAAATAAATAAAAAAAACACGCATGTTTTTTAAGACATACATGTTTTAAGCATTCCGTTCATAAGCAATCATTTTTTCAAACATACATGTTTTGAACATATATGTTTTAAACATGTATGCATCCATTAATTTTGAACATGTTTTGAACGTATATGTGCACACTCATTGTTATCATCATTAAAACATACATGTTACGATGTATCATTAAAACATATATGTTTTGGACATGTATGCATCCAGTTATTGGCTATCTACTTGTTACTTAAATTATCAGATCACTAAAGGTGAATCAATAAACAAACATACATGTACAACCATCATGGCTCATACAAGTTATACAATAGTCATGACGAAGTAATCATGGAAATGGTTAGACAAAACTGCAGTAATAGTCAATCCCTTTTAGTAAGATCCTAAAAAAAAAAGTTTTGGTCAGCAACTTGAAGCACAAATAAACTATAATATGATAACAGTTTCATGAAATCAAAATGCCCACACTATTTAATTGATAAAAATCATAATGCCTACACTTTTTTAATATGGACTCGGTGATATTCGAATATGCTATTCGGTATTTAACAAAAAGATGATGGATTTCATATTTTTCTTCCTTGTTAATCAATAATATAATATATATTTTTTTGTGTAATCATCTTTTTCGATTTGATTGAAAAACCATCTTCTTCGATTTAATTGAAAAACCATCATATTTTTTGTGTAATCATCTTTTTTGTGTAATCATCTTTAACGAATTAATCCTTACGCAGCCAAAATATACTCAGATCGAGAGTAAAAAAAAGTAAATCGGATCTGATTAACGAATTAATCCTTACTCAGTCAAATAATGATAATATTAAAGTAAATTATATTAAAAAAAAGAAAAAAAAAAAGAATAATAGACATGATAGAATCAACAGCCATGATAAAATCAAACAATCAAACAATGAAAAAAAAGATTAACAAACATGGAGTTACATTGATCAGTCGCAATATTTATCAACAACAATATAAAAATAAAACCAAAAAAACAAACAGAGATAATACCTTTCCATTGATGTTATTGTCATTTGAAAGAAAAAAAAAACGTATTGCTTTTTGGTAGACAAACAAAAAAAATGGCGATTGTTTTTTGGTAGACAACAAGCAAAAAAAGATGCGGCTAGGGTTCTTGAGAGGAGAGGAAGAGAGATAAACAATGAAAGAGAGTTAGATCTAAAATTAAAACTGAGAAACGGTTTTTGGTATATAAGCCTTTTTTTAGGGACGAATTAAATACCTATTTTGCCCCTAATTTAATTTTTTCTATCAAATTAAGTTACATGTATTTTCAAAAATGCCATTATGCATTGACATGATGTACATCATGTACTATTAGGATTAAAAAAGGTGGTTCTCGCAGTTCTTGCAGTTAAAATGGTTCTCGTTTGAAAGTTACACTATATATATATATATGTATATATATATATATGTATATATATATATATGTATATATATATATATGTATATATATATATATGTATATATATATATATATATATATATATATATATATATATATATATATCTTTTTGGTACTACGGAGCTTCACGGGGTAAACACTAGACGTTCCTGAAATGAGGATCCAAGGTGGTTAGACCAAGACCTCACACATTCCCGAAAAGACGTTCAAGGGCCCGATCTCGAACCGCAGCTCATAGAACTTAACTTTATTTGAATTTATTTATTATGCGACCTTGATGTGTACCCAATTTTTAGAGCAAGGATTCTCTTAAGATGATAAAGAACTAAGTTTCACCAAAATCTAAAATCTTTAATTATTCTTTACATACAATATGGGGTGAAACAATTTGGTGGGAGCAAAAGGCCACAAATACCTTCGATGAGTTCTAAAGAGAGCCAACTACTCCGCGCTTAGCATATTCATTTGCACAATTTGTAAAAAACTTAGTCTAAAAGTTATGGAAGCAGCCAGATCAATACTCTAGCAGAGTCATAATTCCCTTTGTTCTAACCTAATCAACACTAAACACTACATTTTATTGCAAAAATTTTAAAATTTTGGTTAAAAATTTTAAATTTTGGTCAAAACGGGGGTACTAGGGCACTAGAAGGTAAAAATGTGATCAAATTCGCTAGAATTCCCCCCCCCCACACACACACACTTAGAATTGAATATTGTCCTCAATATTCAAAGTACCGGCTATTATGCCAACACTTAGAACGTAAAAAGGTAATATTAATGGCCAAATGTGGGAACGGAATCTTTTTTCACAAAAAGATTAAAAAGATAGCTCTAGATAAATTTAGCAAAAGGATATGATATTGGGCGGCTGGATTGAAAACAGGCGCGTTAATCATCACGATCCAAGGGAAACCTGAAAACAAGAGCAAACACACAAAAGCAAAGCACAGCAGAGGAATTCTCCCACACTTAGTGTTAGAAAATAGAAAGAAGATAGAAACATGGGTTGTCACCCATGTGGTGCTAATGTTTTTGTTAACCGAGTCACTAGCCGGACTCGACCCCGAATTCAGTGGTTCATGGGGAATGTTTGAAGATCCGGGACAACCATGGTTGGTATGTCCCCTCCAAAGTAATGCTTTAACCGATGACCGTTCACCTTAAAATTAGGACCATCGGGTTGAGATAACTCGACGGTTCCATAAGGGAATACTTGAGCAACGATGAATGGCCCAGACCAACGGGTTTTAAGTTTTTCCGNAAGTGCACTACACAAAGACTCTAACACTTTGTATCTTCTTGATACTTTGTGTTCTTCTCTTGACTAGTAGAGGAATGTAGGTGATCTTTGGTTGGATGAAATGATCACTCTTTAAACAAAATAAAACTAACTAATGATCAAAGGAATGTAAGTGTGTTAGGAGTATATAACTCAGAAAGTTTTGTGTGAAAAAGGATGGCCAAAATATGGAAAGTGAAGTGGTATTTATAGAATCTGGAAATTTGACCGTTTGAGGGGGACGGCACCACTAATTGTCACACGGTACCACTAAATTTAGTGGTACCATGGTACCGTGCCAGACAAAGACGCTCAATTTTTTGTCTTTAGTGGTGAAATTTTATTTGGGGAGTTTGGAGCTGGTTTGGGTAAAAAATAGCTGTTGGGGGATTTTTGAAAAGAATTGCCCAAATAAAACATTTCTTTATAATTCAAAAATAAAATGTATTTGATAAATAAAGTTTTGTCAAGCTAAAAATGTGAAGTTCTAAACATAAATTCACTTTTTTGATCATTGGTCAAGTTGAAATTTTGTTTGTTCATACCTATAGTGATTGACATAGAAGTCGGATATATCGACTAAAAATTTGTTTACGTTAGTTTTGACGTAAGATGTTTTCACATTTTGTTATCATCAAAACATAGAGATATCGAGAGATGAGAATAACGTTTTTAGACATTATTTGCATCAACAATCTCCCCCTATTTGATGATGACAAAACATAAACTCATTTTATGTGAAAAACTAATTTCGACAAGTTTTTAGTATGAGATTATATCCCACTTTTCTCCCCCTTTTTGTCGAAGCAAAAAGACTTGCAAAGGTCCCCCTTGATATATACTCCCCCTCATTTGGAGCATACCAAGGAATCAAGCAATGTTGATTGCTACAAAACAAAGTTAGATGACACAAGAAACATATCTAACAAGTAGCAACAAAGACAAATATCCAACCATGAAAGAACAACTAAAATAAGATAATAAGCCCATGCATTAAACGAAAGACCACACATGAAGTGTGAATACATTAAGGAAATAATAAAAGCTACAACTACAAGAAGCACATATTAATCTCTAGTGACTAGAGAGGTCCTAAGATTTGCTTCTAGTGCAAGATGAAGTCCTAATAGTTATTTAGGATGACTAAACATAGACATGTTTAGTTAAATAGGCTAAGAGATGGTGATGGTGACATGATTGGTGCTTGTGGTGGCATCAAGAGTTGTTCCACATAGGAGAACATGTAGTAGAGTTCATCTCTTAAAGAGGAAATGAGGTTACGGTTGTGAAGACAACATAGGCAAGTTGCACCATGTATATCAATCGGGTTGAATGGAATAGGAGGACCCATGATGGGTGATGGAGGTGGTGAGTATGTTGGTGATGGAGTTGGCATAGTATAGTCCAAAGGTGTGATGGGTGAGAGTGTGTAATCCATAGATGATGGCATGTTATTGAAAGAAGATGATGATGAAGATGTCCTATTGGATGATGATTTCGAAGGAGCATTAGGTGGAGGTGGTGAGTTTGGATTGCCTTCGGAAGGTGGTGTTGTCACTTCATCATCTTTTGCGAGATCAACAAAAAGAGGTTTGGATAAAGGCCAAATGGTGATTCTAGGTTTCTTGGTGATGTGAGATGTGGACCCTTGTATGGAAGCCATGGTGAATGACAGGTGTAATGATGATGGTTAGTTGCAAGAGATGCTTGCAAGAGTGAGGCCTTATATAATCAAAAGTAGTGTGATTTGAATTAAAGGTGATAAGGATGTCCTATGGGGGTCTACAAGAATCTTAAGGTGCATGAGAGTGTGCAAAATTTGCAGGTTTGGAGGATAGGGATGCAGAATTCTAGAGGAAACAGTAAATTTCATCTTAGCATGGTACGATACCACTAAATAGCGTACGGTACCACTAAAATTAACGGTACCGTGGCATAATTAGTGGTGCCGTGACCTGGAAATAACGAAAATTTTCTGTGAAACATATGTTTTAGCAGCTAGAGGGAGTTTCCTAGGTGGACTATTTGCAGGAAGTGGTAGTGCCTCAAATCACTAAAGATATTTACCAAATATGTCCAATAATACTCTACATCTAGCAATCAAAGAAAGTCAAACAAGTATCAATGTAGAACTAAGCATGCACTGAAAAGGACAAATTAGGCAAGCATCCAACATAATATGAGAATTTAATAATTCAAGAAGTTAGGGAAATAGTCAAGCATGCAATAGTTAAGCCAAATGTTATTAATCCCTAAGATGAGATAAGGCTACTAATCCCTTCCTAACTACTCAAGTCCATGCTTCTCAAGGACCATTTCAACTTCATCAGGTTCCATCACACTCTCGAGTTGAGCTCGCACCACTCCCTCATCCATGGGATCATCATAGATGTCGTAATCAACGGAGGCAGCAAAAATAAAAATGGAGGTGATGTCAGACTCATTTAGGGGTTCCATGACGGGAGAGAAAAGAGAGTAATGAGGACCACGAAGGTATGGGTGAAAGTTCATGAAGTAGTGGTAAAAACGAGTGAGGAACATCCCATAAGGTATCAATTTATCCTTGGTACCTTTGAGATGGACAATTCGCTTAGCGAAGAAGTAGGCAAGGTTGTATGGTTGTTGAGTGAGTAGACAATACAACATATGAGCACAACACGCCGGAAGTTGCTCACGGACACCCTTAAAACTATGAACATTTTCTTTTAAGATGATAGCATGAGAAAGAAGTTCATAACGAACTTCCGCCAACCGAATTTTTGTGGGATCGAGGAAAGGAATGTACTTATGAGTACAGAGTAATTTTGTGAGCTCACTAGGAGAAGGTATGTAAGAACAATAAGGACTATTCTCTTCTTTATAATTGAAGAGAGACTCAAGACACCAATCTTCGGTGTAGGCGCATTGCACATGATTGGGGATTCTAAGAATTTGAACAAATTGCTCAAGAGTGAGGANTAGCATGAGAAAGAAGTTCATAACGAACTTCCGCCAACCGAATTTTTGTGGGATCGAGGAAAGGAATGTACTTATGAGTACAGAGTAATTTTGTGAGCTCACTAGGAGAAGGTATGTAAGAACAATAAGGACTATTCTCTTCTTTATAATTGAAGAGAGACTCAAGACACCAATCTTCGGTGTAGGCGCATTGCACATGATTGGGGATTCTAAGAATTTGAACAAATTGCTCAAGAGTGAGGACAAACTTGAAGTTGCGCATCCAAAAGCAAAGTGACAAAGATCGATCCTCATTACGAGTTCGACTTGTCGAAAGAACTCTAGCACAAAACGAGGGCAAATGAACTCGTTAATGTGTAGTCAGCAATCAAAACCTATGACTCTAAATGACATGTTGATATCTCTATTATCAATTAGAGAAGGATCAATGACTCGACCTTCATGAAACCGACGGGTCTCAAGATTGACATAAGCACGAATGTGGTTTCCGGGTGTATGGGTTCACGAGATATATCGGGAATGTATGTGTTGGTTATGAGGTGATCAAAATCATAGAGATGAGACATGGTTGAAACCTATATAAACAAAATAAACTTTCTTTAATAATCAAGGATGTATATTATTATTAAGATATGTGTCTAGTGTGTGCCTATATGCAAACTATGTGGAGGTGTGATAATCTTGACTCTTAACTTAATAAGATTACCCAAACACTCCTAACTTTGCTCTTGCTCAATTGAATATTTCGAAGATTACATATTAATTATGTAATTCGATTAATATTCATGAGATCATGTATTAATGAGAAAAATGTTTTGAATTTGAATCAATAATGCACAAAAATAATTATTTAATGATCCTAGATTTGTGAGGTTTTGGGAAATTATGGAATTGGATTTTGGGTTTGAAAGATTTATGTATAATTTGTTAATCTAATTGATGAGGTGAAAAGTGTACCCATTTTAGAGGGTCATTTAAGCCCTAATTCTAGTTAATATGATCAAATATTGCCCTAAATCGTTCCTTTTGTCATTTTAGGTACTTTTGAGAAGAATTCTGGAAAACACATCATTTTGGACGTTTTTGGAGCATAAAGTGAAGAAAACGACAAAGTCTCAAAAGAATGCTGGAAATCCTTCCTGACGGCGTCAGAGTTACAAGGTGACGCCGTCAGCCAACCAAGACAAAGGAGTGGATTCTGAATATACGTGACGCCCTAAGAAGAAAAGGAGATGTTTACACGTGACGGCGTCAGTGTGTTAATAATCCTAGGCCGTCAGGTGTAATGCTAAAGAGAGACGGCCCAGAGCAAGTTTACAAGTGACGGCGTCAGAAGTAGATCTAGGCCATCCGAGAACCCTAAGGCGGCGAGCTGACGACGTCAGGACCTATAAGCTAACGCCGTCAGAGTGTATTTTCTATATATACTTTTCTATTTTTCATTCATTAGTGTGCAACTTTTGGGAACAAACCCTAGACGATTTTGTCAGCCTTTTCAAGGGTTTTTCACCCTTGATTCCTCCATGTTCAATTAAAGATAAGCCTCCATTCAAATTAATCAATATGTCTATGTGTTGGTTAATTATATCTTATGCTTGTCTTTCAATTAACATGCTAGGCTAGATTTATTTTGTGTTTGCTTAGATCTAATGAAACCTAACTATTGATTATTGGTTGTTGGTGTGTTATTACTTGTATTGGATGATTGTTTATCGATGTTAGGCTTAAGAAAACTAGCTAACCTCCTATACGGTAACTTGCTTGAACGTCTTAAGAAACATGAACCAATGCGTACTAGGTTTTTATGGTTGTATTTAATGCATGAGCGAATTCTAATGATCCCATGTTAGGAGCTTCTAGCAGGCTCGACATAGGAATGAAGTAGGAGCTTATAGAGTTGGGGAAGTACGTACGCCACCCCACGAATGGTATTAAGGAATACACCCGTCATCCACGCAATTAATACACACTAATTAACCGGTAAAAGATAGTTAGGGAGTAAGGAAATCTAAGTAAACACACTTGTCTCCATATAAGTTTCACAACCTTTTATTTTTTAGTTATTTTTATTTTATTTGCAATAGTAGTTTTTGGGTTAGTTGGCTAGCAACTAATTCCGCCCAATCATTCAAACCCGAGATTTTACTTGCTTAAAAAAATATAAAAATACAAAAATAATCATCCCTCATCCTTAGACCTATTAGAGTAGTTTTTCATACCTAACGAACACTATTCCCTGTGAGAGAACGATCAATCCCCCGTACTTACCACTACACTATACTACATCAGTCAGGTACAATGCCTGGTGGGATTGCAAGCTTCTCAAGATCCCTTGAGAGGTAAAACCTGTTGCGTGGTCGCAATCCCGCGTATCAAGTTTTTGGCGCCGCTGCCGGGGAATAGTTATTGCTTAGGTTGAATTTTTATTTTATTAGGTCCACTCACTAGATTCCTTTCTAGTGAGATTTTTATTTTATTTTTCTAGGTTCTCTTTAGTCTATCTTATTCTTTGTGCCTTTGTTCGTAATACTTCTTCATGAGTAATATTGATCGTTTGATCCCTGTTATTCGTGTTTTCCGCCGTAGGAATTTTCAGTTACCCAACCTGCCCCCTATTGTTGAAAACGAAAACCCACCAAACCTATCACCCGATCATCACTTTGACAACCATTCTGATATGAACGAATCTGACCATGACACCGGCCATGAAAATGGCTCTTTTTACTATTCGTCGGATTCCGATGAAGACCTAGGGAATGGGGAAGTAGTAGATGACCCTGAAGGAGATGAAAGAGCTAACCCTCTAAATTATGTTGACCCTAGGACAAAGATTGAGAAAGATAATTTGTTTAACATGCAATTCCCCTGCAAAATTGGATTTAGAAGCTTTGACGCCTACCTTAACTCATCTTTGCCAATGAACATTATTTCGCGTGCTGAATACAATAAAATCATGGTAAATGAGTTAGAATATCAAGGAGATAATATAGTTGCTAGGGCTAAGACATTGCATGTGTTTGTGGGAAGCTTTACGTATCAAACAGACTTTATGGTTATAGAAGATCTAAGAGAGTTTATTGATAGTGACCTAACCCAAGTTGTATTCGGGAAGCCCTTCAAAAGGTTAACCAACTTAGATGAAAAACTAATGGAAGGGTTAATTACATTCTCAGATGGGGATGAGGATTTTGTCTATCAAATGCCCCGTGCACACCCTAGATATAAAAACTTTTCTATTGAGAAATGTAATAGGTTTCCCCCCTATGGTATACTGAGTGAGAGCAATATTAGAAAAGGACTGAAGTACCCCCATGAAAAGAATAAGAGGTACTATCGTGGATGTTTAGAGCTTAATGATGATTATAAGAAGGATGAGGCGACAATTAGGTGGCTCACACTCGGGTACGTGAGCATTAGTGACACTAGATGAGCCTGTGACTTTGAGTCTAGCTACAAGACTCGTTAATAAAGAAAAGCGCTTCTTGGGAGGCAACCCAAGCTTTGTGTTTATTTGTTTGTTTGTTTGATTTTATTTGTTTCCGTATGTATGTTATTTTTCTTGTTATTGATTCATGCTTTAAAAACTAACTTGTGAAAATGCTTTATTTTATTTTTAACTTCGTCTTAACTACATATAAAGGTATTTTGCAAAAGATAAGTGTAAGGGAAATCTAAATCGGTTTATAAGAACGAATGAACATGAATCATAACAATGAAAATTAACATACATATGAGTACTTGTTTGAGTCAAATGCTTGTATCGAGTCATAATGA
>LBNU01003146.1:222144-249362 GCA_014162995.1 Artemisia annua
CTTGAACGTCTTAAGAAACATGAACCAATGCGTACTAGGTTTTTATGGTTGTATTTAATGCATGAGCGAATTCTAATGATCCCATGTTAGGAGCTTCTAGCAGGCTCGACATAGTAGTTAAGTAGGAGCTTATAGAGTTGGGGAAGTACGTACGCCACCCCACGAATGGTATTAAGGAATACACCCATTATCTACGCAATTAATACACACTAATTAACCCCGGTAAAAGATAGTTAGGGAGTAAGGAAATCTAAGTAAACACACTTGTCTCCATATAAGTTTCACAACCTTTTATTTTTTAGTTATTTTTATTTTATTTACAATAGTAGTTTTTGGGTTAGTTGGCTAGCAACTAATTCCGCCCAATCCTTCAAACCCGAGATTTTACTTGCTTAAAAAAATATAAAAATTCAAAAATAATCATCCCTCATCCTTAGACCTATTAGAGTAGTTTTTTATACCTAACGAACACTATTCCCTGTGAGAGAACGATCAATCCCCCGTACTTACCACTACACGATACTACATCGGTCAGGTACACTGCCTGGTGGGATTGCAAGCTTCTCAAGATCCCTTGAGAGGTAAAACCTGTTGCGTGGTCGCAATCCCGCGTATCACTAATGTAATGAATTTGATTCTATGCTTAGATTCTATGTTGGAATTCTAAATTGGGAAAATTAAAATAACTTAATAAGAGATCCCCAATTCCAATTTTTGTGCAAGAATAACCCTAGACTCAAGATCAATGAAAAATTAGAATAGAATAACTTGCAATTGATGATAAGAGATTAATAGTAATTGATTTTCTTGAAGAAAAGTGCCTCCAATATGATTTTGATATGGTTTAATTAGGATTTGTGATGTGAGATCAGGTTTTGACAGCAATGGAGGAAATTGGGAAAGTTCAAATGTGAATTGTGAGGGAAAGAAAATTGATATACGACAATGTCAGACACACAGTACCACGGTACCACTAAAATTAGTGGTGCCGTGCCCACTTTAATGGTGTCGTGGTCTGCTGCAACAGATTTCTGTCCCTTTTTGATTTTTGACGAACAAGTCTCGCTAAGTTAGTGAGATTCTTTGGCACGAGGAAGGAATTTATATCTAATAAATTCTTATAATGAGAGATAGATCGAGCAAAACTAGATAATACGAGATGACTTCGAAAGTCATTAGAGGGATGCGAGGGATGACCTTAATATTTCAAAAGAAATATTCAAATAGTCATAAGAGGGGGTTTATGGGATGTGTTCCATCATTCCTAGACCTAAACGGAGATAGTTAAAAGATTAGCGTTTGAGAGGTTTCGTTAGGATGTCGGTGATATTGTCTTGAGAAGGAACTTTCTCAATAGAAATATTTCCTTTCTAAACGTTATTGCGAAGGAAGTGGTGGCAAATTTCGATGTGTTTAGTACAAGAATTTTGGATGGGATTCTTACTCAAGTCGATGGCGCCTTTGTTGTCGCACATAATCGGGATGTCGTCTAGATGAATGTCGTAGTCGATAAAAGCTTGCTTCATCCATAGTGCTTGTTGACATACCTTTCCGGCGCTTACATATTCGGCTTCGGTCGTGGAGATAGCAAGAGCCGTTTGTTTCTTGGAGAACCAAGAAATTAGACAACAACCCATGAAGGTAAAAACGCCACTCGTACTTTTTCGATCCACATAATCTCCCGCATGATCAGAGTCGACATAGACAATAGTTTCTACGCCGGTCCCCTTGGGATAGTATAATCCCAAGTGTATAGTGCCTTTAACGTATCGGAAGATACGTTTAACCGCTTCAAGGTGAGAGGTTTTGGGATCCTCTTGGAAACGGGCANAGAACCAAGAAATTAGACAACAACCCATGAAGGTAAAAACGCCACTCGTACTTTTTCGATCCACATAATCTCCCGCATGATCAGAGTCGACATAGACAATAGTTTCTACGCCGGTCCCCTTGGGATAGTATAATCCCAAGTGTATAGTGCCTTTAACGTATCGGAAGATACGTTTAACCGCTTCAAGGTGAGAGGTTTTGGGATCCTCTTGGAAACGGGCACAAAGGCAGACACTAAACATGATATCGGGCCTACTTGCCGTTAGATATAATAAACTACTTATCATGCCCCTATATTTAGTGTTATCTACGGACTCACCTTCTTCATCCTTCGTGAGTTTCACTTCCGTAGAAATGGGAGTTTTCATGGGCTTAGACTCTTCTAGACCAAATTTCTTAAGCATCTCTTTAATGTACTTATATTGACTAAAGAAGATACCATCTTCCATTTGTTTTATTTGTAGACCAAGGAAGAAATTTAATTCGCCCATCATGCTCATCTCAAACTCGTCATGCATGATTTTAGAAAAATCATCGCACAATTTAGGACAAGTTGAGCCGAATATAATGACATCGACATATATTTCAACAATAATGAGATGTGAATCGCGTTTCTTCGTGAAAAGTGTGTTATCAACCATTCCCATGGTATATTCATGTTTAATGAAGAATGCTTTTAGTCGATCATACCAAGCCTTAGGAGCTTGTTTAAGACCATAAAGAGCTTTCTTGAGTTTATAAACATGATTCGGTTTTTCGAAATCAACGAACCCTGGAGGTTGTGCTACGTATACCTCCTCGTTGATAATACCATTTAGGAATGCACTTTTCACGTCCATTTGATATAGTTTAAAATCTAAGGCACAAGCATAGGCAAGGAGTATTCTATTCCCTCTTGTTGATTGTAGCCTTGTGCTACTAATCTAGCCTTATTCCTAGTTACGACGCCATTTTCGTCGAGTTTATTTCTAAATACCCACTTAGTTCCTGTTATGGTTTGATTCTCAGGAGAAGCTACTAAATCCCATACTTTATTTGCGGTGAATTGATTTAACTCTTCTTGCATAGCAACTATCCAACTTTCATCCTTAATCGCTTCATCGACATTCTTAGGTTCTACGGTGGATATGAAACAAAAGAAATTACTTTTGTTTTGTGCTTGTGACCTAAGGGTTCTTTGGTTAAGATTTCCTATGACATTTTCTATTGGATGATTTTTGGATTCCTTAATGCTAACGACTTCGTCAACTTCGACTATTTCATCCTCAATGTCATTTACTAGAACTTTCTTACTATTAACCTTAACGGCTTCTTCCTCATGTAGATCATCATCCATTAAGGGTGATGTTTTCGTGGGAGGAGGACTTCCATCGAATGTCACGTTAAGTGATTCTTCGACTTTCATAGTCTCCTTGTTTAGAACTACATAGGCTTTTGTTAGGTCACCATTTTGTAAACACAAGTATAGATTTGTTAAGAAATGAGATGAGAAGTAGAGATGGTTGATCTACTAAATATGTGAAATAATTTGACAAGAGTTCAAGCAAGATACTCAATAAAACCAAAAAGTGTAAAAGATTACATAAGGTCCTATTTATAGGTGAGGATTAGGGCAACATCCCTTCCTCCCTTTCTTGACTAAATCGTGTACTTTAAGGCCCATTGGACGCTTAGTGGACTTAAACACTTAAGATAAATATCATAAATAACAAAGCAAACTATTACATATTATGAAATGACCGAGACTTGAGAGATGACGTGAAACGTGATCCTAACAATCTCCCTCTAAGGATCGGTCATGATGATTATCAAGGTTGCTCGACGTCTTTTCTTTGTCTTTAATCTTTGAATTTTACGGCTTCAGACGTCTTCAAAAATTCGTTAGCAAAATGATTCATCGTTCTTTGTTATTTGTCTTTGATGATGTGATAGTGATCAAGTGATGTCGTAATCTGCCATTCGTCACTTTCTTAGTCTCCAGTGGATGCGTGCTTTTCCGACATGCTCATACATCTTTGACGTTGGTGCTTTCATTCATTCGTAGCTCTTATTTATTTGTTGAAGATTCTTTGTGTTGACGTAGAATCCTTCTTTGACTTTAACAATGTGTCGATCTTTTGATGAGAGCTTTCTAAGACATTGAGATGTAGGTATGAGCATGTGGAAGTTTGGTGTTTAGGATGGTGGTTGTACCTGCATTGAAATANGATAGTGATCAAGTGATGTCGTAATCTGCCATTCGTCACTTTCTTAGTCTCCAGTGGATGCGTGCTTTTCCGACATGCTCATACATCTTTGACGTTGGTGCTTTCATTCATTCGTAGCTCTTATTTATTTGTTGAAGATTCTTTGTGTTGACGTAGAATCCTTCTTTGACTTTAACAATGTGTCGATCTTTTGATGAGAGCTTTCTAAGACATTGAGATGTAGGTATGAGCATGTGGAAGTTTGGTGTTTAGGATGGTGGTTGTACCTGCATTGAAATAGTTAGCAACAATACATCCGGTACTTACAGGTTTGGAGTTAGAGATTGTCAACAGCATAGTGTGAAGACTCCTTCTAATCCTTACCAAGGTCATTCCTAATCGGATACCCCCTAGAGGGCTTACACAGACATACATAAGTACACCCACGATTAGGTGAGTCGCTGGCGATCACCCCACGACTGTAGATCGTTTGGAACCATCATGAACATTAAGCGTAATCCACAAGGAATTACCGAAGCGACCTGCTGTCAGGGCTGTTTGATGTTGACCCTGGCAGGATTTCCATTCAATCATTCGAGAAATACATAAGCAAATCCCTCATAAATGTTCTTGGCAGATTGCTAAGATCTGCGTAGGACTCGAGAATTTACACTTAGTGTCCAATGATGTAAGACACTAGTGTAGAATTATTATGTGTTCCTAAGAGATCTTTGATGTATCTCGTGGCTCTAGACTCAATAAGTGCACATTTTAGTCATCGGAGGTGTGGAGCAGAGTACCTCCTTTTTCAATATCGACACACTAAGAAGGTTTAGGTGCATTGCGTCACTGGGTCCATGACGTCTTTATCTTCAATACCGGTGTCGCCTTAGCAACGACCAGTAGCACATGAATTGAACCCGGTGTCTGACCTAAGGTTGAACAAATGGAGGGTTATTTCTTTTCACCCTTTTCTTTTCATTTTTTTAATTCTTCAACCCCTTCTTTCTCCTTTCATTCTTTTCTCCTTTTTTCCTTATCATACCTAAGGACTTCTAATTTCTAACTATTGGTGTTGTCCTTGGGTAGATCCCTCCGGTTCTGGCGGATCATAGGACGGTTATTCCTATCCTTAGTCACCGTATAACTTCATGACTATCCTATTGATGCCTTTGAACCATAATGTTTGAAAATCTCTCAAAGTGATTGTGAGTATAAAACCTTTTGTTAACACTTTGAGGGTTTTGATTTCTTATGAAAGACTCCCCCTCCACATATGCTCATGAATGTTTTCAGAAATTTGCACATGCGGGAAGAGTTGGCACTTTTGAATTGATCCACTCTTAATAGACATGTACCCGAGGGATACGTTTACGTTGCTTAGTTAAAGGGATCCATTATCAGTTTTTAGGTGATAACTAGCCCTAATAACTAACTTGAAGTTATTAACATTCCTAAAAGGAAGTTAGACCGGTCAAAGTAGACATCTAAGAAGAGTTTCTCGAAACGGTACTTTCTACTTGGATAAATCCTTTCGAATACTAACATTTGTTGTTTCATCAATTCATGGGTCAATTCTGAGTCGAGCTCGCATAAGATAGGACTTTTGACATCATATTTTAATCACTTTTCATACTCTCCCCCTTAAAAACATCATATCAAAATATGCCTTTTTGAGTCTTATGGGGAGAAATCAACAAGAAATTTTATATTTGAGAACGATGTTTTGTGTTCAAGTACTCCCCCTCAACAAGTGACTACTCATTGAGGTGAAATACTTGTCTTTTGAGCAGAATTGTAGAAATCATGAAAAGTTTGTTAATTTTGCTCAAAAGTAAGAAGCTTTCGCTCCTTATGTAAGGATTGTGGCACTGAAGCGTACCACAGGGTCCTTTAAATACAAAGTACGGGTTGTACACTGTTATGTGTGCACAAGTCATAGTACTCACAAATCAATCAATATATAATGAAAATATTGAAATGTTGATACCAGAAACATGTGAGCTAAGTTTCACAAGAAGGCATGGCATCAAAGTTTGTGAATCGAGGATCTGGTCGTCTGAATGTCAAGACCAGGAATGATGGTCGAACGCCGATGTAGCTTTCCAATCTCCTGATCTGCTGATTACGATACAATCTTTCTTCAACCGTATGAACAAAGTTGCGAATCATCCTTCGTGCATTCGCTTTCCACCTCGTATTTTCACCCTTGCTTAACCGCTTCTTGTCATCAAGCAATCTTTCAACTAACCCATCACGAACTCGTTTTAGCGTGTCATCACAGAATTTCTGGATCTCATCGAACCTCATGTAGCGGAGCTGATTCTTTTTGTTGAGGTAGGTGATTCCAAATGATGGTTGCTGTATGAGCGTATACTGTGACGATTCTTGAATTCCAGGAAATGTGAGTTGTGGTTTGGTTAGGCTGAGCTTGTTCTGATAACTTTCAACGCCCAGGTGAAGATCTTCCACTCTTTCTTGAACTATTAATCGTCTGATGTAGAAAAGTAGTGAGGCACTGAAGTTGTACTGAGTTGACTTTGGGAAACGCAGCATCTTTCCTTGAACCTTTTCCAAATACATGTCTTCTATGTCATTTAGGTTGAGATCAGGGAAATCTGGTTCTCCGAACTTGTATTTCTTCTCATCTTGTCTCTTGACGACTATCTCTTTCATGAAAGTGTAGTTGAATCTTCGTGACTCTAAGATTTCCATGATTGCAACGATTCGTGACTGGTGCTTCATGTTCTCAGCTGACGTCAAATGCAGTCTGTGAGTGTAGCCGAGTTTACGTTTGTCTGGCCAGTGTTGAATTCCCAGGAGAGCTTCTCTGTTGTAGGTGACAACGGATTCGCTGAAGATTGGTGATGTTTCTTTAATAGATGGCAGTTCATATCTGGCAGCAGGGACGGAGATTGTCAGTGAAGAAGCATATCTTTCTTTTGAGGTCTCATGGGCATGTTGAAGATATCTGAGATCGTTGTTGAAGAAGAATCGGTAAGGAATCTTAGGCTTTTCTGAAAATCCTTGCAGAGGTAGTGGTTTTGTCCAATCGGTGAAGTAAGGCTTGTTGTGGTCAGAATGAACGTCGTAGTTAGCTTCAGGATTCAGCCAGTCGAACGTACCAGACAAGGCGCATGCAATGTTCTTCATGTGATATTGCATTTCGACTTTGTTTCCCGATCTAGACTTAAGAAAGTCAAAAGCTTCACGATTGATCCTTCGTAATTCAGCCTTTGTCAACTTTTCAACTTGAAGTCCCGACATGATACTTTGAGTATACTGCAAAGTGTTTCCAGGAAGCGGTTCATCGGTTTCAATTGGTGGTTGTGACTTGATCATTTGAGTTAACCAATCAGCTTCAGGAGCTTCATCAATGTTTAACCATGAGAATGGTTTCGACTTCTTCTTCTTTTGCTTTGACTTGGTAGACTTTCCTTTCTCCTGAGTCTTTGATGTTGATGATGGTCCAGTTTGTGATTCAGGAATGTTGGATTCATGGAAGGTTGTTTCAGGCTCTTCCTGACAATCTTGTTGAAGCATGAATGGTTCTTCTGCATGTGTGGGACCGGATCTAGAGGCTGGTGCTTGCTGTTGTGTGGCTGGAGCTTTTGAAGGCTTGGCTGGTGGTTTTTGTGAAGATGATGGTTCTTTGTTAGTCCTTGATTTCTTGCTTTTGGAATCGGGATCAGGATCATCATCTTTTCTTGATCTTTTGTGTTTCCCAGCCGCTTCTTTGCACGACTCTTTGGAAGCAATAACTTTCAATGCCTCAAACATTGCTGATTCTTCAGGAGTCATTTCCTGTTTATCTCGAAGCTTAGCAGCTAACAAGGCTTGTAGTTGCTCAATAGTAAGATCACTTTGTGATGTTGGAGCCTTGTCAGTTCGAAGATAGAACGGTGTTGACTGAAGCATGCGTTTAATGCTGTGCTTGATCCTGGTATTCAACTCTGTCTGAATCGGCTTGAGAAGATCTGCTACCACGGGTGTGGTGAGAGCAACAAGGTTTTTTTTGAGGAATTCTTCAGTGTATTTTCTGAGCATAGTGTTCATGTCGGCTTGCATGAAACTATCAACCAGTGCTGTCGAGTCTTGAAGATCCTTGACTTGTTGTGTTAATGTTGTGACTTGTTTTGTTAGCTTCTGAACTTGTCCTTGAAGATCTCCACCCAGTGGTTGTTTGTCTTTCTTCTTTCATGCATGTGCAACAGCTTGCTTGATTCTCTTAGATGCGTTGGTGACTGATGAACTAGCCTTTCTTTTGATTGATTTGCGTTTTGATGTTGTTTCTGATGATGGTGGAGATGAATGGTGTGATGATGATGGTGAAGATGATTCCTTGTCTGATCCAGACGGAGGAGGAGTAGCATCCTTTGGAGGAGAATCCATGGGAATTAGAGGATCCTTTGGAGGTGACTGCTGATGAAGTGAGTGTTGAGGTGAGTTGATGAAGTCGTCGGTATCAAAGAATTGCTCTTCTTCTTGTTCATTTGTCTTTTGTTCTTTAGGTTGTTCTTCATGAAGCAATCTTTCTGTATCCTCACTCGCTTTCTTCTTCAGTTCCTCTTCTCTTTGCATCTGAGCAATGAACTCCGNGAGGAGGAGTAGCATCCTTTGGAGGAGAATCCATGGGAATTAGAGGATCCTTTGGAGGTGACTGCTGATGAAGTGAGTGTTGAGGTGAGTTGATGAAGTCGTCGGTATCAAAGAATTGCTCTTCTTCTTGTTCATTTGTCTTTTGTTCTTTAGGTTGTTCTTCATGAAGCAATCTTTCTGTATCCTCACTCGCTTTCTTCTTCAGTTCCTCTTCTCTTTGCATCTGAGCAATGAACTCCGGTGTGATGAACTCAGAAGTCTCTTTTTGCTTTTGTGAATCATCAGCAGTTTCCTCGGTAGCTTCCTTCATGATGACGTTCCCTTCTTCTTCGGTGTTAAGTGGAATTTCTTGAACCAAAGTTGAAGTCACAGTTGTTGAAGGAGTAATCAAGGTGCTACTTGAGCCACCCTCTTGTTCAGGTTGATTGAGCGGTTGTGGATGAGGTTGGTGTTCCAGGAGGCTGAGATGTGCAGCTTCTTTTAGTTCCTTTTGAAGTTGCTTCTCTTCTGCTCTTGTGTCGACAATGATGCTTTTTAGTTTACGTTTGTCGACCAAGGGTTGATCAGCTGGTTCATCTTCTTCTTCATCATTTGCATTGCTACCAGGTTCATTGATGGTTATCGCTTTACTTTTCCTTTTACCCTGATGTAGAGTTCCCATGCTTATTTTCTTTGCCATTTCGAGCTCGGGGAACTCCTCTTCATCTAACCTTACCCTTCGTTCAAAATCTTCTTCATCATCTGATTCGGTTTCAAATTCTGATTCACTTTCAGAAGGTGATGGTGTTGGTTCATCTTGGATGGTTTGTTTTGGAGTGATCTTTCTACGAGGTCTCGTAGCAGGTTTTGGTGAAGACTTGGTTTTCTTGGTGAAGTTGTAGTGCTGCTGGTGCTTCCAGTCTTGCCACCTCTTTTGCTGCGTGTTTCCCTCTTAACAATGGATTCGTCTTCATCACCGGTGTATCCTACTTTCCCTGATTGATAAGCTTTGTCGTAGATTTTGTAATTCTGTGTCTTTCGAATGTTGTCATCAAGGAAGTAGTCTGGAATCCACATTCCCTTAGTTCTTGTTGTGAACTTGATGGTTTTGACAAAAGCAATATTAAAGTCTTTGTTGTTGATGTCTTTTGGTTCAGTACGATCATGCATTCTTTTGAGGTAGTCTGGTGTCTTGCCGCAGAAGTGCTCAGTAAGCATCTTTGTGAATCTAACGAACGGAATCACATTCCTTTCACGATCTGACTGGATGTGATGGATCATGTCGCTCATTATTGAACTGGCAAAGTTGATTGGTTGCATGCTCATCATTCCCCAAAATACTTGCAGATGCTCTAGTCGTGGATGTTCATGACCACTTTTTCTGCCAGAAATAGATCTCACAATCAACATGTAGAATGTTCTCCATGGTTGTGGTAGATATTTGACGTTGAATCTTGACAGTCTGATGAGTGGTAGTTCATCTTGAACATCGTATCCTAGATCAATGAGATAATCCAGGATTTCAAGTTTAGTTAACATGGGCCAGAATTCTTTTGGTGTAAGAAGCACAAGAACAGTTCGTAGCACATCCTGATCCACGGTGTAGACTTGACGATCCAATGTGACATTGAAGGATTCATCATCCAAGTTGGCTTGAGCTGTATATCAGAACTGATGAATGTAGAAGGTTGGAACTGATGTAGATTTGGTGAGCATAGACTTGCAGGGATGAGCCAGAATAATGTCTTTAACAATCTTGCACGAATCTTAAGGAATTCGAAGTTTGTTGAAGTCAATTCGTGGATTGTTTTGGCCAATGGTGATGTTGTAGTCACCCGGGGCAATTTCACCGAGTGTGAGTAATGGAAGAGTTGGTTCGGGAGCATTTCTGTTGTGTTCAGCCATTGTTTTCTGTAAATGTATTGTCATGAAATCAAACATCCAAATTTGTTAGTCATTAGTACACGTACATGTTTGATATACATAGACATACTTGTTACATATTGCAATTAAGGTTCATTAGGTTAACAAGTGAGATGTGATCACATTAGTTGTTTCATATGTATAAACTAAGATATTATACTAACACATTCATAACACATTACATCATAAGTCGCATCTTAGAAATACATACAAATGAAGACACACATCCACAAGTTAAGAATACATGAACGCAATACAAATAATACACAAATTCTTGAAGTTTTCTTCCTTAGACATGTTTTAGAAAATTTACAAAAGAAATGAAAATTCTCGAAAAAATGTCTAAGTGTGTTCTCGATAACTTTGCAGAGTGTGTTCTCGATAACTATCAATATTATGTTCTCGATAACTTTTGTTTGAGCATGTTCTCGATAGATTCCATTAGGAGTGTTCTCGATAACTTGAGAAACAAATGTTTTCGAAAACTCAAAGTATGAGAGTTCTCGATAACTCAGATTCCGAATATTCTCGATAACCAGAAAAGTTCTCGAAAGTTTGTTCAAGGGATCTCGATAATTTTATCTAGAGATCTCGATAAGTTATCCAGAGTTCTCGATAACCATAGTTATTGAGTGTTCTCGAAAACTTATCAAGAGTTCTCGATAAAAGTATCAAGAGATCTCGATAATCCACAGTTTTTCGAAAATTCTTATACAAGAATTTTCTAGATCACGTTGACGTACGTTTGCTTGAAAAATTTTGATGCCTTGATTGAAAACCTGATGAAATAAGTGTAAAACAATAGTTAAAACCACATTTCAATCATTCTCACAAGTTTTCGAATCCTACGAGACCCTAACTTATCGAGAAAACAGAATTCATGTATACACGTTGCAATTACAATGATAAACAACAATTAGCATTCATGTGAACACATTCAAGCCATTTAATTGACCCATAGAACACAACCATAAAAATACCCAATTACGAACATAAACCCTAATTATCTAAATCACGCATTCATGGAGTTTGATACAATTAACAAGCACAAGCATGATTAACACACTCTAACAAGCATCTCCCATCAATAAAATCAAGCAACACATCACAGAATCACGAAAATCCAATTCGTCCTGAACCCTAGAAATCGAAAACACAATAAGCGAGTTTGTTGTTAAGATAACTTGTTACTAGCAGGATTAGAACAATGAAAAGAACAAAAGCCCTCAAGAAAATCAAACATCAACACTCGAATTATGTCTTTACGAAAATCATTAAACCCTAGATCTACAAATCAAAATTTCTCAAAATCTACCCGTTAAAAACAAAATTAACTGAAAACCATGTTTTAGATTAGTCTAAAGAACATGTAAACACATACGGTTTATAGATTCGAAGCAAGGATTTGAGGTTTTGAATTTGGTCGTTGGTTCGTGTACAAGGAGTGTTTGTTTTTGATTTTTTTTAAGAAACGAAAAACGGGGGGTGTTTGTTTTTGTATTTAGATTTTTGGAAAACTTTGAGTGTTTGGCAAAACTGGTCCCTTGACTACGTAACATCCTTTATTAGTCCTAAAATTTAGAATTTAGCTTTTTAGGATGACGACCGTTAGTAACTAACAACATTCTAGGCCTAAGGAAATTACATGAAGTAATAAATTTAACAAACCGAGGGATAAATTGTGAGATTCCACCATTATTTTTGACAACATCATATTTTTGAAATATGCAAGTGTGTTTGAACAAGATTTTTAAATTTTGAAGAACATTTTCTCCACCTCAACACGTGGTTATAATTTTGAGAAATTTTTGAGAAACCGAAGTGTTGATTGAGATAGTGTACTTGCATTTGAAAACGAAAAAATAAAACGTAAATTAAAAATGGAAAATCTTTTTGGTATTTTTTGAAATTTATCAATTTTGTCTTTTGTTTTTGATAAATATTTACAAAAAAAAATTTTGGTATTTGACTCAGTTAATTGTTTTCAAGAAAAGATTGTAAATCATCTGGAGTCAAACACCGCATACCAATCCGATGAACTAGTTCAGCAAACCGTGTAGGAGGTAAAGATTTTGTGAACAAGTCGGCCAGTTGGTATTCGGTACCCATAAAGTATAACTTTATTGTACCCTTTTCAACATGCTCCTTGATGAAGTGATATCGGAGATCAATGTGCTTTGATTTTGAATGCAGAACCGTGTTGCAGGAGATTGCTATCGCACTTTTCGAATCACAGTACATCGGAATTCTGTTGAATAAGTAACCGTAGTCCATTAACTGTGTACGCATCCAAATGACTTGTGCACAGCAAGCAGACATGGCTATATATTCAGCTTCTGTTGACGATAATGAAGTGCAATCCTGCTTCTTTGATTGCCAAGCCACTAGTTTATCTCCAAGAAACTGCAAACCACCAGAAGTACTTTTGCGTGTGTCTATACACCCTGCATGATCAGCGTCTGAAAAGGCTATCAGTTCAAAACCGGAATTCTTCGGATACCAGATCCCCAAGTGAATGGCTTCCTTTATGTATCGAAGGATTCTTTTAGCCTCATTGAGGTGACGTTCAGTAAGACTGGAATGATAACGAGAGCACATAAATACAGCAAATACAATATCCGGTCTACTAGCGGTGAGATACATGAGTGACCCAATAATACTACGGTATTTTGTGGGGTCAACTGGTTTCCCATTTGGATCCGCATCTAACTTAGTTGTGTTGGCCATAGGGGTATTGTAAGTATCACAACTGGTCATGCCATGTTTCTTGATTATCTCTAGAGCATATTTGGACTGATTAAGGAAAATCCCACGGGGTGACTGATGAACTTGTAGTCCTAAGAAGAACGTAAGTTCACCCATCATTGACATTTCAAAATTTTGTTTCATTAATTTTGCAAAAGCGTTTGAGTACTTTTTATTAGTAGAACCAAAAATAATGTCATCAACATATATTTGCACAATTAAAACGTCATCCCCGTGTTTTTGGATAAACAAAGTTGGATCTAATAGACCTTTAGTAAAAGAATTAGCAAGCAAGAAAGCAGTAAGTTTATCGTACCACGCCCTGGGGGCTTGTTTGAGACCATAAAGAGCCTTCTTAAGTCTGTAGACATGGTTAGGATGCTCTGGGTCGACAAATCCCTCTGGCTGACTAACATAGACCTCCTCACGTAACTGACCGTTCAGAAATGCAGTTTTCACATCTATTTGATAAACGACCATATTTTTGTGAGCAGCGTATGCCAGAAATATTCGAACAGCTTCAAGTCTAGCCACTGGTGCGAAAGATTCCTCAAAGTCAATTCCTTCCTCTTGAGTATATCCTTTGGCTACCAAACGAGATTTATTACGAACAACCGTGCCTTCTGCGTCCAACTTGTTTTTCCAAATCCATTTTAGCCCAATGACATAAACTCCATCCGGTCGCTCAACTAATTCCCATACTTCAAGGCGTTTGAATTGGTCGAGTTACTCTTGCATTGATTCAATCCAGTTGTCACAAGTGAGAGCTTCCTTAATGTTTTTGGGTTCATCTTGACAAACTGTGAGTGCATAAATGCAGTGTTCGACATCGGAGTGAAATTTTTGTCTTGTCATAACTGGAGCCGTTGGATGTCCAATAATATTGACTATTGGATGATCACGAGTCCAATGATGTGTTGAAGGGTGAGGGTTATGGAACTGCTGCATATTGGTTGGTTCCAAATTGCGTGTTGACGACTCAGCAATGTCTGAAAGGTTCGGAGTCGGAGCAAACGGATTGAAGAACGCATTTGGATCATAATCTGCAAGTTCGGGTACTTGTTGTTGATTCAGATCTTCAGTTGGGTTGTCTGTATTGGAAGTAGTTTGTTCATCTATTGTTGGTGATTCAGTTTGAGGTGCATCGGGTTCTACAGTTGTGGTTGTAGGAACGGGTGTATCAGGTACTTGAATGTTATCAGGTTGAGCAGCGAAACTAGTGGATACATCTGGTGCACGTATCTCAAGTGAGTCATTGAACAAAGGAGCAAACAATGTTTCCAATTCTTTACGAGTTAATGACAATGGTTCAGCTGAAGAATCTGGAAAGTTATGACGGTTGGTTGCGGGTCCTAAGCTGTTTTGCTCAGAAGCCATTTCTGTAAGCTCATCGAAATTGGCATGAATAGTCTCCTGAATCTCCCTAGTGCGACGGTTGTAGATTCGAAATCCTTTTGAGTTTTTACAATATCCAATGAAGATACCGATGTCCGCCTTTGCTTTGAGTTTTCCAAGATCATCACGATCGTTATTTGGGTAGCATAGAGCTCCAAATACATGAAAGTGTTGAATTTTAGGCTTACGTTTGTGAACAATTTCATATGGTGTGAGTTTGTGACGTTTGTTTATCATACAACGATTTTGGGTGTAACATGCAGTTGAGACGGCTTCAGCCCATAGATAATCTGGTAATTGAGCATTAACAAGCATCGTTCGTGCGGCTTCCACTAANGTCCGCCTTTGCTTTGAGTTTTCCAAGATCATCACGATCGTTATTTGGGTAGCATAGAGCTCCAAATACATGAAAGTGTTGAATTTTAGGCTTACGTTTGTGAACAATTTCATATGGTGTGAGTTTGTGACGTTTGTTTATCATACAACGATTTTGGGTGTAACATGCAGTTGAGACGGCTTCAGCCCATAGATAATCTGGTAATTGAGCATTAACAAGCATCGTTCGTGCGGCTTCCACTAACGTTCTGTTGCGTCTTTCGACCACTCCATTTTGTTTGGGAGTCCGTGCAATCGATGTTTGATGTAGAATTCCAACTTTCTCAAAATAATTACGAAGAGTTTGATTCTTGAATTCGGTTCCATTATCTGTTCTTACTATTCTGACTGTGTTGCGAAGTTGAACCTGAATTTTCGTAAGAAAGGTGATTATCATTTCTGGAGCTTGATCTTTGCTTCGAAGAAAGTTGATCCAAGTTCATTTGGAGAAGTCCTCGACAATCACAAGAATATACCGTTTCCCATTAATTGTTGTACTCGCATTGGGCCACACAAATCCATATGAAGAAGTTGAAGAACATGATCAGTACTAGGTTCTGGTTTTGAACTGAGATGTGCACGTTTGCTCTTACCTTGTTCACAAGTGGGACATATGTGATCTTTTGCATATCTGAACCTTGGAAGACCGTCAACTAGTTTATGGCGAGCAAGATCAGTCATAGTTTTGAAGTTGAGATGAGACATGCGTTTGTGCCATAGCTAGGATTTTGTCGATTCAGCCTTTGAAAGTAGACAAATGGGAGAAGAAGCAATCATGTCGGACATTGAGAGGGTATAAAGACTGTTTCCACGGGTGCCTGACATAAGATCATTTCCTTGTATATCACAAACAAAACAAGTTTTCTCCCGAAATGCGACTTCCAAATCCCCATCACAAAATTGACCGACTGAGAAGATGTTGTGACCGAGGCCTTCGACGTAATATACACGACTAATTTCAATATTCCCACTGACATAGTCCCCATATCCCATAAATGCAGCGAAATGATCATTCCCAAATCTGACAGTACCAATGAACTTTGAGACAAAGTTTCTTAACAGTTTTAGATTGCCTGTCATATGTCGGGTGCATCCGCTATCAGCAATCTAGAGAACAATTTGAACCACCTGCATCAAACAAAGGAGACGATGATGGAACAATGGTAAGGGTGGAACCCAAAGAAGTTGTAGGTTCCGTTGAGTTAGAAGCCCACAGATTAACAATTTTAGAAATCCATTTAAAGTTATGTGTCCTTTGTAACCAACGTTTCCAATACCAACTAGATCGTGCTATCTTCTTAGTGAATTCGCTAAGTGATGGCATGTTCATAGGAGTATTGTTCGCAACTACAGGGGTGACTACATCATTCTTAGAAACTACACTTGGCATAAGTCCTAGCACATGTTTAAAAGCAGTAGTGGGCCTAGATTTTCTGCCAGATGTACGTTTCTTATGACGAGATAAAAGAGAATTTGCCACACATTTAGAATGATCACCAGATAACATACTATTATGACAAAACAGACATGAAATATTAACATTCGAAACATTTAAAGATTCATCGTTCGTTACACAAAGATTAGGATTACAATTTGGCAAATCAGAATATAAATCTGGTGCAAGATGAGTTTTATACAAAGTCCTAAGGTGGTCTTCTACTTCAGAGGCTTCTAGTGTCTCTCTTCTACGTTGCAAAATCCTATTCTTCCTCTTGTTACGTTTACGCTTGGATCTGCTAACGCTAGGAGTGGCAACTATTCCTGTAGAAGTGGAGGGATCCAAGTTAGAATTCTGAGTGTTTGGTTCTACAGTGGTTATGTCTAAGGAGTACATTCCTGGTGCAACTACTTTTGTGTTGGCAGACTTTCCTTTTTCAAGTTCTTTTATTTTCTCTTTTAACTCAATGATGATGTGCTTTTTGTCTTGAATTTCACTTTCAAGCTTTTTGTTTGAATAAAGATAGTTATCTCGACTCTTTTGCCAATAGTCTGTAATTTCTTGCAATTCTGCAATTTCCTTTTCATACTTTGAAATTTTACTTTTTTAGTTCCTCATTTTCATTTTGAAAAGATGTTGAAGTTTAAAGACTTTGCAATTCCAGTTCGAAATTAAGACTTTGGTTTTGACACCATTCAAGCTTTTTGTTCAGTTGGAAAATCTCATTTGAAAGTTTGTTTTGCACATCATCGTTGTGNACTTTCAAGCTTTCTGTTTGAATAAAGATAGTTATCTCGACTCTTTTGCCAATAGTCTGTAATTTCTTGCAATTCTGCAATTTCCTTTTCATACTTTGAAATTTTACTTTTTTAGTTCCTCATTTTCATTTTGAAAAGATGTTGAAGTTTAAAGACTTTGCAATTCCAGTTCGAAATTAAGACTTTGGTTTTGACACCATTCAAGCTTTTTGTTCAGTTGGAAAATCTCATTTGAAAGTTTGTTTTGCACATCATCGTTGTGTTGTCGGAGATTCTAATTTTCATATTTTAATGTCTCAATTTGTTTAGACAACAATTAAATATCATCACAGTGATCATCAACAAGCATAGAAGTGCCAGATTCATAAAAAGAATTCATAACCACAAATATTATATCAGCACTAAGAACATGTTCCAAGAGTCGATCGGCTTCTTTTTGTAAAAATTTGTTTCGACGTTTTTGTTTTGAAATCGATTGTTCAGTTTATTGAAAAACATTTATAATGGATTTAACTTCCTTTTTAAGTTCCTGTTTCCAGAGGTTAGCACATAAACGCAAGTGTTGAATGAGAGGCAAAAATTGTTTTTGAAAAATTTCCCTCTTTTCTTTCTCATGAGGAGAAATAAAAGTGAAAACTGTTATTTTTGAGTTTCGTTCAACCGCTTGTTCTAAAAGTTCAATATCTTCCTTGAACGTGTCAAAATACCGAAGTACCATGCAACGTGTAGGAAGAGGTTGAAGTTTTTCATCTCTTGGTAAAGGACCATTNCATAAACGCAAGTGTTGAATGAGAGGCAAAAATTGTTTTTGAAAAATTTCCCTCTTTTCTTTCTCATGAGGAGAAATAAAAGTGAAAACTGTTATTTTTGAGTTTCGTTCAACCGCTTGTTCTAAAAGTTCAATATCTTCCTTGAACGTGTCAAAATACCGAAGTACCATGCAACGTGTAGGAAGAGGTTGAAGTTTTTCATCTCTTGGTAAAGGACCATTTATTTGCGCCATTGGTTTGACAGGACCAACGTTGAAAGTATAATCATGAACTGTCAAGATAGACCCTGGTTTTTCAGTTTTATCATTTGAAGGAACAAATGTCTCATATAAGTGAGGCATTGTTGAGTAATCAAAAGGTGTGTTGTAGAAAACATTGCTCATTTTGGATCGACTCTCGTCCTCTTGTTCCTCTTCTTCCGCACAGTCATATACAACAGTACGCACAATTTCATCATCAAACAATTGTTCTGCACTATATAACTTCAGAATCTCTTTGAGTGCTTTGTTTAAAAAACATGGTAAGTCACTACCAATGACCAAGCCATGTCCATTGTTTGTGCGTTTTACAATGAAATTTTGAATTGTTGTGATTGAATTACCAGTTTTATATACAACATTTTGAAACTCTTTAAGTTTGTGTTCCAATTCAACAATTTTATCTAAACATGACTTAACTTTTTCTCTTGACCTGTGTTTATGTTCTTTGAAATCAGCTTGACAAATGGAAAACTCATTTTTAGTTTTTAAAATTACTTCATTGAGATGTGCAATTTGTTGCTTATGTTCAAACGCTTGTTGTTCCAATTTGGAAGTCAAGTTGTTGTTAGATTCAGTTAACAATCGAATTTGATGTTCGAAATCTTTTTCTTATAGATAAGACTGTTGAAAAGCAACTTCAAAGCTTCTTTCCCGATTTTATCTTTTTTGAAGGTTTGTGAGTTGTATTTTTAAGCACTCAAGATCTCTAGTTAATGATGCATTCTTTTCTTTTAATCTAGCATTAAGTGCTTGACATTTAATGTTCTGGGATTGACTAGTCATAAGTAAGGTCCGAAGTTCTGAATCTGAATCAATCATAGGTTCATGTTGTTCAATTTGATCACTGTTATTATTCATCATTAAAGCAATGGAATCATCAAATGTGACAACTGGATTAATTTGATCTGAATCGTCAAATGTAATCACTGTGTTCATTTGATCATTTTCTTGATTAGGTAACAGTGAGTCATTTTGAACAACTTGTTCCTTATCTGATGCAAATGCAGATGGCGAAGCAATTGCATGTATCAGGCATGAGTTAAAATCGGATACCTGAGACAGACCGTCAGTGTCATACACTAGGCCCGAATCGCTCAAATGGAGTTTCTGCATGTTTGCCATGAGCATAACCGCAGCATTAGCTTCGAGATCTTCCATGTCATCATCAGATTGGACATTGGCCATGAAGCTGTTATCCTTAGCAGTGACATTTCCATGTGCCTCATCTTTAAGAGCTAGAAGTAATGCTTGCTTGTGATACTTGCTGCCTTGAGTTCTCGGTGAAGGATATACAGTTGCCAAGTGACCTATCCCATTGCAGTTGTAGCATATAATGACTGTATTTCCAGATTCATTGTTCCCAGTTTCAACAACTTGCTGCCTTGAGTTCTCGGTGAAGGATATACAGTTGCCAAGTGACCTATCCCATTGCAGTTGTAGCATCTAATGACTGTATTTCAAGATTCATTGTTCCCAGTTTCAACAACTTCAGCCTTCTTTTGAGGAGCACCAGTGTTGTTCCTAAATCCCCCATTGTTGTTAAACCTTTGTCCATTACTTGAATTACCCATATATCTGCCTGAGCCAAATCTTCCACTGTTACGGTTCTGTATTTCAACCCGACCATCTTGAATAACAGCTTGATTCCTTGTGTCTGAAGATGTGCGAAGATGATTGTTGGACTTGTTTGAGAATTTGTTAAAAGCCCGAGCAATGAGTGCAATTCCTTGATTCAAGTTGTTCAAGTCCTCTTCATCATCATCATCATTAGCAGTATTGTTGTTGTACAAGGTGTCATGGTTGTCATAAGAGGCAAATAGATTTGCATGTTGTTGCAGTGTAGAATCATAAGAAGATGTTTGAGGAGATGGGTTCTGATTATGGTAGTTAAAGTAGTTTTGTTCTTGAACATAAGCATGGTTTGACAATGGTGGAGGAGCAACATGGGATTGAGCAACGAGTGCCAAGGAATTTTGAGTTGGAGCCGGTGAGTAGTTTCCTCGAAGAGCTCTATCTTTGTCCACTTCATGCTGATGGTGCTCAGGTAATCATACAACAAACCATATGGTGTATCATGAAGATTTTTTGCTTGGCGAACAAACGTCACATACTTCTGCCAATCAGGACCGAGACATCCAAGAAACTTCGTGTTGATGGCAATCTTTGGTAAGATGATATTATGTCTGTCAAGGTCATTAATAATGTTTGTGAAGCGATGGTAATATGACTCAAGTGATTCCATTGGTTCAATCATGAAGTGTGTGTATTCCATATAAAGCTTAGATTTCATGTCCTCTTGATTCAATTGAGTGCCTTCCATTAAGAGATGAACGTGTTCCCACATAGCCTTAGCTGTCTTTTGAGCATCAACACTTCGAAAAATTGGATTTGGTATTCCTTGAAGAATGTAAATCATGGCATATTCATCTGCTTCTTTGTGAAGTAATTGTTCAGCATAGAGTTGATTATCAGGAACAGGGGCTATAGTGTCAGGTCTTGGTGGGTTAGCATTCGGATCACCAGCTCCAGTTTGAGTTGGTGATGCAAAAGGACCTTCAATAATCACTTTTCTCATGTATTTGCCATGGGGTTTCTTGAATTCAATAAACCGTAGGAATCGACTTGCCCATTGAACGTAGTTACCGGGTGTGAGCATAGGGGGTGTATCAAGTTTGCTTCATGTCGTGATTGTTGAGTAGTGATAACTTCACACATTTGGTCAAACCAGTGAGTCTATTTTGACGGTGGAAGTGTTTGTTGCATTGATGGTTGTTGCATGATGAAGGGTTGTTGTTGTTGATGTTGGTGCATCATGAGATGTTGTTGATACGGTTGTTGATGTTGAAACAGTTGTTGTTGAAACGGTTGTTGCTGACGATACTGTTGTGATTGATGATAGGGTTGTTGTTGATGAAGGTTGTAGTACGGTGGTTGAGACATGATTGAAGACTTGTGTGTGAATGGATCTTGTAGAAGGTATAGGTGTTTTGCCAATTCTCGAAAAGTTGCACAAGTGAGTTCTCGAAACTTTGGTTGTTGAAATTCTTGAAAAGCAATTAAAGTTCAAGTGTTCTCGAAAAAGCTAGGGGTGTTCTTGAAAGTTTTGTGTTCTCGATAAAGTCTAGTGTTCTCGATAAAATGAATATTATCGAGAATGTATGGACAAATTATCGAGAATGTAACAACAAAGGAGAATAGAGACTTTCTTGAAAGATTTGAATATGATTTCGAAAAATACACAAGTTATCGAAAACAAGATATGTTCTCGAAAGTTATGTGATGTTCTCGAAAATGTTCAAGATTTCGAAAAGTGAGTCCAAATTTTCGAGATTATACAACGAAAATATCCAACAAGTCGAAGTGTTTTCTTTCTTATACAAGAGAGAAAAGCACTGAGTAAGCAACGGTAACACTTATGGAGCAACAGTTGTTGTTCTCGAAAGTTTAGGGTCCAAGGTTCTCGAAAGTTGGCAGAATTTTTGTTTTTGAATAAAGTACACCAAGAACGAATTTTTAATCTAAGATTCTTGTACAACTAACCTTAAAATGATGAAATCTTAAAGCAAGTTGCAAACTTTACAAATTTTTCAAAAATTTGAATTTTCTCAAAAACAAGTACAAGTTTTTCGAATCTTGTATTTTTGAGGAAAAGGTTGAAATTTTTTGTTTGGAACGATTTGTAACACAAGTTTAGAAGTAAAGATGTGTTAGAAATTAAAAACGAAGCAAAATATTGGAAATTTTTTCAAAAAAACGAGACTAAAAAAGAGTTGTTGGTGGGTACGAATCCAAAAACAAAATAATACCTTCTTCTAGCGATTGATACCACTTGTTAGGTCACCATTTTGTAAACACAAGTATAGATTTGTTAAGAAATGAGATGAGAAGTAGAGATGGTTGATCTACTAAATATGTGAAATAATTTGACAAGAGTTCAAGCAAGATATTTAATAAACCAACAACTGTAGAAGATTACATAAGGTCCTATTTATAGGTGATGATTAGGGCAATATCCCTTCCTCCCTTTCTTGACTAAATCATGGGCTTTAAGGCCCATTGCACGCTTAGTGGACTTAAACACTTAAGATAAATATCATAAATAACAAAGCAACCTATTACATATTATGAAATGACCAAGACTTGATAGATGACGTGAAACGTGATCCTAACTGCTTTACTATTTTGGGAGTAACCTAGGAAGACACCTTCGTAAGAATTTGGGTCAAACTTGGTGAGGTGGTCTTTGGTGTTAAGAATGAAGCACTTGCTTCCAAATACTCTAAATTAGTCTAATGTAGGTTTTCTTCCTTTCAAGATTTCGTATGGTGTTTTTCCTAATATCGGTCTAATTAATATCCTATTGAGTATATAAGTTGAGGTGTCCACGGCATTATACCAAAAATTTTGCGGAATAGATTATTCATTGAGCATTGTTCTACTCATCTCTTGTAGAGTGCGATTTTTCCGCTCAACTACCCTATTTGATTGTAGAGTGCGTGGAGCTGAGAAATTGTGAGTAATACCATTAGCATCACAATAAACTCCAAATTGCACTTCATTGTCAAATTCCCGACCATGATTCGTCCTAATTGACACTATCTTACAAGCTAATTGATTTTGAACCTTTTTACTAAAGATTTCAAATTCTTCGAAAGCTTGTGTCTTATTCTTAAGAAATCTAGTCCAAGTGTATCTAGAGTAATCATCTACTATTACTAACGTGTAGTAATTTCCTCCGTAGCTTCGTACGGCAGATGGGCCGAATAAGTCCATGTGAAGAAGTTCTAGGCATCTAGTGGTAGAGACCATATTCTTGGCCTTGTGACTTGAGTGAGCTTGTTTACCAACTTTGCAAGCGTCACAAAATGTTTATCGAACTTAAGCTTAGGAAGATTTCTAACTAATTCTTTTGATGCCAATGATTGTATCAAACGCATATTGGCATGATCTAGCCTCCTATGCCATAAAGTGGAATGGTCATCTATAGTTGCTAGGCAAATTTGATCTTGAGGTGTATTTCCTATCTTCATAACGAATAGACCATTTTTCCTAACTCCCTTGCCTATGGTCTTGCCATACTTAGTTATCTCACTACCTTCTTCCGAGAAGATTACTCTACACTTATTGTCAACCATTTGACTAATACTAAGTAAATTGAATCCTAGGTTGTCTACATGCTCAACATTTTTAATAGTAAGGGAGTCTTGAGTAATCGTACCTTTGCCAATGATGTTGCCCTTAATTTTGCTACCGAAAGTAACGTTACCTCCATTGTAAGCTTTGTATGAAGAGAATAGACTTCGATTGCCCGTCATGTGATGAGTGCATCCACTATCTTTGACCCATTCATTTGGCTCCAAGTCGATTCCCAAGCAAATCTATTGAATAGGATAGAAACTCACATTTGGTCCCCAATATCTCATGGGTCCAAAGTTGTTAGTGTTAAACATCCTATGCATTATTTGCATTTGACTAGGATGTCGGAAAGGAGAACAAATTTCCCAAGGCAAGTTACTTTGTTGTCGAAAATTATTCCAAGATGTTGGATTATTTGAATAACTTTGTCTTCTAAAGTTACTTCTCAGCTGAGGAGTCCTTGGCCGAGGTTTAGGCAAATTAGTTTTCCTAGGTGGAGGAGTCTTTGATCTAGAGTTAGATTTTACAAAACCAAGTCTGGGTGTTGACAAGGGTTTATAGATACTTTTGACTTCCTTTTTAATAACCGCAGGTACTTTAACTTTGTTAACTACTTTGTGATTTAGTTCAGGGCTTAAATTATTTCTCAAATTCGACTCTGTTCTGTCCTTTGCACCACACAGTACCACGGTACAACTAATGTTAGTGGTGCCGTATGTACCTTTAGGGGTGCCGTCCACTTTTTCGATAGAACTTGTAGGTTTACTAAACTTTACTTGTTTTGTTTCACTTGTTGAAGCTTCATTAGCACTTAGATCCGTATCTTTATGCTCAATATATCCTGTGTTGATTAGCTTATTGTCGGTTGTTTTAGCTTCTTTTTCAAACTTAATGATTCTCAATGCATTTTCCCAAAGTTGTACATTCTCTACTCTAAGGTTGTTACATGATTCGCAGCCAACATCACAAACTTTTCTTTTATCAAGTCTTTTTACTTGATCTTTTAGTTCCAAAATTTCTTTTTCAAGTTTATGCAATGTTGCTTTTAATGTTTTGTTTATAGTTATGACTTTAGCGCTTACCTTACATAGTTTATTAAATTCATTATATAGCATGTTATCATTTATAGATGAATTATCATCGCTATAGTAAGAAGAGTCGGAGTGTGCCTCATTTGAAGCATGAGCCATGAGACATGTTTCGTCGTTGGGCTTATTCTCCTCGTTTTCATCACTATCACTCCAAGACCCTCCTACTAATGCTCTTTGGTTGTTGTTTCTTGGTGGCTTAGGAAAATCTCCAATGAGGTGGTTTGGGTCTCCACATCTAAAGCATTTTCTATCGTTCTTTCCTTTCTTATTGTCTCGATTCTTTGATAGAGTTTTCTTTTCGTCACGAGGTTGTCTAACGAATCTACCCTTTCTTCTAAAGAACTTTTTAAAGTCTCTAACGGCTACTGCATACTCTTCATCCTCACTATCTGAATTAGAGCTTTCCTCATCACTAGACTCTTTCTTAGCTTTCAATGCTAAAGATTTAACTCTTTCACTTTTGCCTTTGACTATGTCGGAGTCTTTCTTGATTATCATTTCATGAACTTTCAAGTTTCCTATGAGTTCATCAAGTGATAATGTCGCTAAGTTCTTTGACTCTTCAATGGCGGTGACCTTTGCTCTCCATTTAGGATGTAGAGCCCTAAGAAACTTCCTAACATAGTTCTTGCTAGAATAACCTTTATCAAGAGCTTTAAGACTAGTAATAATAGTATTAAATCTAGCAAAAGCACTATCTATGGTTTCATCTTCCGGAATGGAAAATTGTTCATATTGTTGAACAAGAAGATCAATCTTGTTCTCTTTGACTTGATTATTACCTTGATGAGTGACTAACAAAGTTTTCCAAATTTCCTTTGCCGTATTGCACATAAAAATTCTTTCAAATTCCTTTTTCGGCAAAGCATTGTAAATTACCATTTTAGCCTCATCGTTTTTGGCTAGTTTTCTTTTAAGATTATCACTTTGTTGATCATAAGGAATAATTTGATCCTTTTCAATAGGTTTAAAGTCACCCTCGGTAATAACATGCCAAAGATCAATGTCTTTTGATTTCACATACGTTTCGAATCTTGTTTTCTAATAAATAAAACAATCGGTTTCGAAAAGTGGTGGTCTTTGCATAGATTGCCCTTCTTGATATTTGTCGAAATCCATTGATCGATTCAAGTTTTAAAATACAGTTTATTTTAAAATCTTGCCGCACCTGGCTCTGATACCAATTGTGGAAAACTAGAAGGGGGGTTGAATAGTTTACCGACTCGTTTTCTTTTAATTATAAAACTTTATTTGTGAAAAACTTAGATTCAAAAGTGGATGAAATCAATAAACACCAATATGAATACAATACTACGCTAACACAATCAATCAATAAGTATGTAAAGAAAAGAGATGGAAAGATCAAACCGAGAAAACGAGATTTATAGTGGTTTGGTCACGAAGCTTTTCTTCGCCCTACTCCACTCCCCGAGTATCACACTCGAGAGTTCTAAGAACTATGTCAACAAAGCTCCCTTCAGGCGGAGAAAACCGTACAACGTCGCTTACATTATTTTCCGACACTAAGCTAGATGTCGAGTACTAATCTTAGCTAGTACCAATCTACCACGATCCACACGATCCTAACTTATCACATGATCTACACGATCCTCACACAATATACACGATCCACACGATCCTCACACAATATACACGATCCACACTATCCTCACACTATACTCTTGATCCTCTTGATCAACACACAATCACACAAGCTACTAGAGATCTCCAAGATCTCAACAGGATCACAATGTTCAACACAAGACAACAACAAAATACAATGACACTTGATGTATGTCAAGATACAATCAAGTTAACACCTAGTAATGCAAGTGCACTACACAAAGACTCTAATACTTTGTATCTTCTTGATACTTTGTGTTCTTCTCTTGACTAGTAGAGGAATGTAGGTGATCTTTGGTTGGATGAAATGATCACTCTTTAAACAAAAGAAAACTAACTAATGATCAAAGGAATGTAAGTGTGTTAGGAGTATATAATTCAGAAAGTTTTGTGTGAAAAAGGATGGCCAAAATATGGGAAGTGAAGTGGTATGTATAGAATCTGAAAATTTGACCGTTTGAGGGGGACGACACCATGGTACCGTGCCAGACAAAGACGCTCCATTTTTTGTCTTTAGTGGTGAAATTTTATTTGGGGGAGTTTGGAGCTGGTTTGGGTAAAAATAGCTGTTGGGGGATTTTTGAAATGAATTGCCCAAATAAAACATTTCTTTATAATTCAAAAATAAAATGTATTCTTGAAAGAAAGTTTTTTCATGCTAAAAATGTGAAGTTCTAAACATAAATTCACTTCTTTGATCGTTAGTTTTGACGTAAGATGTTTTCACATTTTGTTATCATCAAAACATAGAGATATCGAGAGATGAGAATAACGTTTTAAGACATTATTTGCATCAACAGAGTACACCCGATGGGTGTTTTTTAAGCTGTACGAAAGGTCCAAAGTGCATCTGTGACATTTCGTAAATTTCATGTCACTAATTATAATATTTTTATTATTTAACTATTTTTTTTATAATAATTAACTTCGTCGGAAGTTATTCGCGTACGTCGTGTCACGTTCAAGTTAATTCAACCAATACTTGGCTACGCCAACTCTACACTTTTTATGTATTTTCGGTTCCTTACAATCCTCTTTTAAAAGTCATAATTCACTTTTTCCATTTTTACGTAAACCTGCACCTTTTACGTTTTACGCGATTTAAATTTA
>LBNU01003147.1:8059-38396 GCA_014162995.1 Artemisia annua
CTCTGCAGATAAGCTCCAACAAAGATCTGTAAAATGCATCTTTGTAGGATACCCAAAGGAAACGATGGGTTACTACTTTTATTATCCTGCTGAAAACAAAGTGTTTGTTGCAAGGTATGGAGATTTCTTGGAAAAGGAACTCATATCTCAAGAATTCAGTGGGAGAGAATATGATCTGGAAGACGATCATGATGATGCATTACCTTCTGAAAACACTAGTCAACTTCCTGAAGAACCAGATAGCCTGGGTCCTCCACCAGAAGTTGAAGTGGTTCCTATCCGCAGATCTGAAAGGATTATGAAAGCACCTGATCGACTATGTCTTAATGAAGAGTGAGATCAGTATATACTAGGGGATCTTAATGAACCTGCCAATTATAAGGCTGCCATGAAAAGCCCTGATAAGGCAAAATGGCAGGTTGCTATGGATAGGGAAATGCAATCCATGCATGATAATGAAGTTTGGACTGAAGTAGACCTTCCTCCTTGTGCCAAGGTAGTTGGGAGTAAATGGCTCTACAAGTTAAAAACTGACATGGATGGCATTGTACACACCTATAAGGCCCGTTTGGTAGCTCAAGGGTTTACTCAAACGTTTGGTATTGACTACAAAGAAACTTTTTCTCCCGTAGCTGATATTAGGGCCATTAGGATTCTCATAGCTATAGCTGCATACTATGACTATAAGATTTGGCAAATGGATGTCAAAACCACCTTCTTAAATGGTCGCCTAGATGAAGACATCTATATGGCGCAGCCTGAGGGGTATGTCAATCCAGAATTTCCAAACCGTGTATGCAAGCTTCAAAGATCCATTTATGGATTGAAGCAAGCATCACGGCAATGGAATAAAAGATTTGATGAAGAAATCAAAAGATTTGGATTTTCTCAAAATCTTGATGAGCCATGTGTATACCACAAAGCTAGTGGGAGTAATGTAATTTTCCTTATTTTATATGTCGATGACATATTGATCATGGGAAAAGACATTCCAAGTTTGCAGCAAGTCAAGGCATATCTTGGAAAGTGTTTTTCTATGAAAGATTTAGGGGAAGATGCATTTATTCTGGGAATTAAGATATATAGAGATAGATCTCAGCGATTAATTGGATTAAGTCAAAGTGCTTACATTGATAAAATATTGAAGAGATTCAATATGCAAAATTCAAAAAAGGGATATTTGCCAATGCAAGAACACCATGGCTTGAGTAGCAAACTGTGTGCTTCAACACCTGCAGAGGTGAATCGCATGAAGAGAATTCCTTATGCTTCGGCTGTAGGATCCTTAATGTATGCGGTAAAAAGCAAGGCCAGATGTGGCATTTGCTCAGAACTTAACCAGTCGATATCAGCAAAATCCAGGTGAAGCTCACTGGACTGCTGTGAAGAATATTCTTAAGTTCCTTAGGGCTACTAAAGATGTATTCTTAGTTTATGGGGGTAATCCAGATCCAAATGCAGAACTTGATGTAACATGTTACTGTAATGCTTCATGGAAAAGTGATAAGGATGATACGAAGTCTCAGACAGGTTATGTCTTTGTCATTAATGGAGGAGCTGTGGATTGGAGGAGCAAGAAGCAGAGTATATTAGCTATGTCTGCAACAGAAAGTGAGTATGTAGCTGCTTCAGAAGCTGCAATGGAAGCTGTTTGGATTAGGAAGTTTGTTTCGGGGCTTGGAGTTATGCCATCGATACAACGACCTATAAAAATGTATTGTGACAATTCTGCTGCAATCACATTTGCCCATGAGCATGGACTCATGAGGGGCACCAGACATTTCCCGATCAAATATGACTACGTGCGTGAGCAAGTGGAGATTGGAGAGATCGATTTACTCAAAGTTCACACAGATGATAACTTGGCTGATCAATTGACGAAAGCTCTACCTGGCACTAAGCTTTATAAGCTGGCTGAAGGAATAGGTCTTCGTAAAGCTGAAAGTTTCTTGCCCATTTGTGATTAGTATTTGGATAAAGGATGTAATGTATGATTATTAATTTCCAATGAAATAAAGTATGGTTATGTTTATTTCCATTGCTTTAATAATATATATCCTTTTTTTGCATGTTTATATCCTTGAATAATTTTATTATTCTAAAAGTGTCCATTGTTGGTTAATAATATGGGAATATTATTAAGGGAAGACAATTAAGGTATTCAATGAATTGGATATTGGACTTATCCCAAACTAAATGATTTTACTTATCTAAGTAAATCATAATTAGTTTTCCTCAGACTTGAGATACCAGATAAGTGTCATGAATGTAGTGCATTTCTGTGGAGCAATCTACCGCTAACCGTAACTGGTAGTTATAAGGGTTGTTTTCAGAAGTGTTGCAAAGTTCATGGGTTAGTCTTGTAGTCAAAATAGAATTTGTTCATTCAAATTTGTTTTGAAGTTTAATACTATGGGCCACTCGTAGGATTAACAAAATGTTTGCGTGGCCACGCCCAAAGTCTATCTGGAATACGTTCAGATGTTTTGGTAATTTTGTTCAATCATTGATATACGAGAAACTGAAATTTAATAAAGATTCATTTCTTTATTAATCAGAGTATTAGTAACAAAAGAATAATAATAACGATGAATCGTTAAGGGTTTTCCAGGAAACTCAGCTCGGTTTGAACTAGGGGCATTGGAGTGTTGCAAGACGCCGACCAATGTCATTTTACTGTTAATAAATAACCAAGTGGGAGCTGTTGGAAATATGGTTATAAATTAATACGTAAATGTCTAGAATCGAACCCAAGACCTCGGGATTGCACACATTACAAACGAGAATAAAAGTATAATAATAATTATATTAAATGTTAGTGTATAATTATTATTTGAACACTTAACAGACGTAACGGTCGTTAGTTATTAAATGTACGGACTAACTATCGTTAAAAGAGAAAGAAAAGGACTAGAGTGTAACTAGGAGCCAAGAAGGATCCTGAATCCCTTCTTGGACTCCTTGAACGATCGGCCAAAGGGGGGGAACCCAATCCCACCCTAACTTGTCCTCCAAGTTCTCTATAGTATATAAACAAGGCTTTGGTTCATTCATTCTTCACCTCTTGTACCCTAAAATCTAAGCTTTGTTTTCTCTTCTCCTTTTCTTCTTGAAACTGATCGGCCAAACACCCCATTAGGGATCTTTTGTTCGATTTTTGTTTTACAAAAACATAAGTGTTCTTGTTTCTTGCAAAACCTTTTATTCAATTGAGTTTGTGTGTACAAGAACGAGGTAATTACTCACTATAGTAATTATCAAGAGATCGTTAAACAAAAAGGTAAGGGGTTTAACATTGATCTACATAAACCCTAATTAGGGTTTATCACTTGTTCTCCATCAATCAAGAATTGCATACGGTATGTTTTCTATTTATGTTTTAGTTAACTATTACTTGTTATATGTGATCCTACGCTTCCGCATCTTTGTGCTACTTGATATTAATTATTATATATGATAGTCATAATTATAAAATTCTAACAGAATGTTTAGTCAAGTCATACGCGCTTTTGATCAGACCATATTTTGGTGCATACATAATTATAAACTACTGTAGTTAGTTATCGAAAAAAAAAATTAAAAAATTAAAAATAATAATAAAAAAAAAAAAAAAAAAAAAAAAAAAAAAAAATCAGTCTTTATAAAATGCTCATGAATTTTAAGTTTCATTGATGAGAATCTTATCTTATCGATCCCAGCATATGATTGATGTCGTCCTAATGTTCAAATGTGCTATTACTTGTATACTTGTATGTTTGCACATGCAAACCACGTTACCTGTGGGCTGTGGAGTACCTTATTAGTACTTAAACGATCCTAAAGTTTTCAACTACAGTACTACCGAATGTCAAACTGCCGAACATGTGGTTGTTTCTAACTACTACTGTAAATAGATTATTGTCAAGTGTGAAAATGAGAATATAAAATGATCAAATAGATCACTGTACGTATATAATATTATATACAGTACTTGTCTTTATATCATCCACTTAACTTTATTATTAACATTAATCGGGAGGTCAGGGTTGCTCACATGATAAAGCTACTAAAATTAGGATTTTAGATACACTCATATGATAAAGCTACTAAAATTAGGATTTTAGATACTCGATTTCTTACGACCCTGTATGTATAAATAGTAGGTCACATCCTTTCTTATGCCTGGTCTATAAGGCCTCAATATTTTCAATCTCAATTTACTAAATTCGCTAAAACTATTTGAGATTTTAGGCCTAATATGTTTGTTAGGTTTTCTTCTAAGCCTACAAACAATACAAAGACTAATCTTATTATCATAATTTATTTATGGTTCCTAAACGAGTAAAAATAATAAAGAATTGAAGTTTGTTTTGTTATATAAACGAATGCTTGTTTATTTATGTTCAAGAATAGTTATTCGTTTATCTATATATGTTCATGAAAAGCTAACAATCTTCGCTTTGAGCTTCTAGGAAGATTGTGCCGCTCCAACCATAGGTTACTCTAAACCAACCTATATGAGTTTGTCACCATTTTGCGCAGTTAACAGTTGTTGATGCAAAAGTCTGCTATCTAGAGAAAGCACATGTAGATCCTCTTGGATTAAGTGGAATCACGTCCTCTGAGTACCTACACAAGTGAAAGCACATGTTAGCCTCGCCTTGGGTTTGATCCCAAGACCAAGCTAAGGAGTGAGAATGAGTATATAGTGTGAGCCGAAGGGCTGGAATATAAATGACAGATTAAAGGCCTAGTAAGGGCCTTCTCATGTAGGTCCCAGCTTGCCAAAGTCCTCCACCCGGCTTTCCTCGTTCTTCCGGTACACAAACTCTCCTACCTTGAAAGCCACTCGACGAACCTTCTGGTTGTAATACTGCTAAACCTAAGTCTTGTATTTAGCTGCCCGAATGGCTGCCTCCTCTCTTATCTCGTAGAGTAGGTCTAACTTTAACCAAAGCTCCTCATCATTAAACTCTTACCTTATCATCATAGTTCTGTGAGTCGGCATACCAATCTCTGCTGGAATAATTGCCTCGCTTCCGTATGTTAGACCAAAAGATGTCTCACTATTGCTTGTTTTCAACGAGGTCCGATGGGCCCACAAAACATTTGGCAATTCGTCCACCCAACCGGATCTATCTTTGCCCAATCTTGATTTCAAACCTTTCATTAAGCTTTTGTTGATGTAAAAGTCTGCTATCCGGAAAAGCACGTGTAGATCCTCTCGGACTAAGTGAAAGCACGCGTTAGCCTCGCCTTTGGGTTTAGATCCCAAAACCAAACTCCTGCGTGATAAAGTGTGACAACTGGTAATTTAGAGACCCTTTTTAACTTTACCGCATTACATTTTCATAAACGTGAAATTTGAATTGTCGATGATTTTATTGAGTTTTGGAAATCTTGTTGGAAAATTGGAAGTTTATATAAAGTGTTTACCACCCTACAAACTATCTAGGCTATCTATGTACTTCGATGTAGGCACTACTTGACTTTGGCACTAAAAATCTGTAGCCTCTCGTAATTTTCCCCAACGGTTAGTAAATACTTACAAGTTATTACGTTATCTAAATACCCACTTTTACGTATGACAAATTTTTTTTTATATATATGACTTATTATATAAATCTCAACGGTATATTGTGATTAAACATTTGCTTAGAAACGATGCTTGCACACCAACCTAGATAGTCTAAATTATCGCGAATATATATTTAAACGTTTATATTTATTAATATACGTTTCGTTTAAATACCGTATAATATTTATATGTTTCCCGAGCCTACGAAAATTCCCGAGACTACCCACTAATCTTATTGGACCGTAACCCGACCCGTAAAAATTACNCCCAAACATTTCATTAGCCCATTGGATCGAAAACTCTTATTGGGCCCTTAACTTAACTCGTTAAGGCCCAATAAGGAGAAATAAGAGCTTTTTGATAAAATAAGCTGTCGAAATAAGCTATTCTAAGTACCCTAAGCTTATTTAGAAAATAAAAATGCTAAACTTTTAATTTGGAAATTTTTGGACTAAATTTGCAAATTTTATAAACGTAGGGACTAAAAGTGCAAACTTTGGAAACTTAGGGTGAAAACTGTTAAAACTGTATTTTTGAGTTATAAACTGTAATTATTGAAACTTGTGGATAAATATTGCTAATAATGATACTTTTTGAACCTAAAATGTAAATATTATATATTTTGGACTAACGGTGCAAAAATATATATCGTTAAGGTTAAAAGTGTAAATTGATGAAACCTTAAAGGACTTAACTGAAATAATATTTCTTTTATATAATCATTAAGTTTTATATAAATATTGTGATATTGGACGTAAAACTTGTCAATTAAAACTTATATATGTTATATATAAAATTCGTCGTAAAACTTAACGTTATATTTATTTCTTTTAAACAATATGTCTATAATATTTCCGTTATAATAACTATATTGATCATCGAACATTTTACTGCAAGTTATATGAATATATAACTTTGTTTTTAAACTTTAAGCATTTAAACAAACACGAGATTCATTTATAACTAAACATTCGCGATAAAACCAGATTTAGACTATCAACTAAAACTTACATTATATTTTAGGTTGTGTGAAGCCGTTGCAAACATCGTTGAGTTACAAAACTACTACTACTACTAAGGTGAGTTCATAGCCCACTTTTAACTATTTTCCCGTGGGGGGATACATGCTCAAAATCGAACACAAGTCTTTTATACCGGGTATTGAAATACCGTCAGGCCGATGCTATTTGCTTAAGTTACTATTGTCAAAAGTCCCTCGATCATGAACCTTAATCACTTGAAGGGTGAACGTAAATAATTGTGGATAGTACTATTAGTGATTGACAATCCTCGTTTGATTGTTGGAGAAAACACCAGGCGCACTTTATTGTTCTTGTAAATAGGTTATTGACAAATACCTATCTTGGGGGCTTATTATTACCATCATAATTTGCATTTATGATTGGCTGTCAATCGTTGAGTTTCATGAGCTTAAGGCAATAACAGGAACATTGATTTTTACTTATTGATTGCATGTGATTATAATGCATTCTTAACTTGTGATTCAAACTCTTAAACTTAAACCTATGAATATCACTCAACTTTATGTTGACTTTAGCATGTTTATCTCAGGTAATTAAACAAGATGGATCTGGATAGCACGGAGTGGGCAAAAGCATGGCATGGACTATAATAACTATTTACTTTCTTTCAGAATAAAAACATGTTCTTAAACTTATAACATGTCTTGTATTTTCAGATATTTGGTATTTTAAATAAATTAAACTTTTATATAACAACTTGTGTCATTTACTATAATTGTGACAAAGATCCTTGAAGTAATACCCCGAAAGTCTTCCGCTGTCTTTGATAAGTCTTCCGCTGTTATTGACAACTTTTGGGGGTGTTACAAAATCCTAAAGAAACGCGTATTTGATGAGTAATAGTTACGATTTTATTTCATATACAAGTCCTAAATTTTATATTCGGTTTTCCGAGCCGTGAGTGATGAAATGTTTTCAATAAATTTGGAGATGGTGGTAATAAATATTTTCTGGTTTCAACTAAGCAGTGAAAATGGGAAAAACAAGACAAATGAATTTTATTTACTTTACGAATTATTATAACCTTACGAGAAATTGTTTTAAAAGCATGCGGTGAATATTAAAAATGATTTTTGTGGCGACCGGCGTTATTTGTAAACTTTAAAAATAAATGTTCGGGAGAGATTGTGAAAAATATTTGATTTGGGTCTTTGTCTCAAACAATTTTGTAAAAAACTAACAAATGAGGGACCTATTTGCAATTTCACCTATATACACACACTAATACCCTAAACCTAATCATCTCTTTCATTTTATCACCTACACCATCTCACTCTCTCCCTCTCCTTGTCTCACCGCCGGCCACCACCACAACCACGCCGCCACCGCCATCACAACTACACCACCTCCACCAAATCACTACAAATCATCTCCTCTTTCATCAAGTACAATTCACGCGCTCAAAAACGACCCATAACACAAAATTATCATCACCACCGCCGCCTATATCTTCACCATCTTCATCTTTTTGCTTCTATTGCATAGATCTATAGTGGGAAGGTAAGAAGATGCGTTTTCACGCATGTGTTGACTCGAATACGAGTCAAACTCGAGTTGTTTCATTATTTTGGGTACTAATATTGATGGGTTTAATGATTTTCAACATGTTGGTCACGTTTGGTTTCGATTAAGGGGTGTATGGATTCGGATCCGTGGTCAAACCTACGTTATGGGTGTGTTTGGTTATTTCTTCGATGTTGATATGTATGGTTATTGATTTTATTTGATATTGATATTTAGTGAATCTTAATACTTGGGTTAATGATTTATGAGGTAAATTTGATGTTTAGGTTGTTTGGTTGTAGCCGAGACACTCTCGGGTGTGTTTGGTTTGTTTGTAGACTCGGCCTAGCCAAGGTGAGCCCCAAGCCGCGACCTCAAGGCCACGGCAAGGGTGGTTTGACTCGAATGGGTCAAAGCCGAGACCCTTGGTCTCGGCAACATGTTAAATTGGTTGTTCTTGATGCTTATATGGTTATATGCTCTCGTGGTTATGGTGTTTTTGTTATCGCTAAATGTTATAGGAGGTTGGATGCAAGTTTATTTAACGGTAAATATATTGGTTTATGGTATATGTTGATATTCGATGCGTGTTATATGGAATAATGTTATAACGCGACAATGTGATATATTGGTTAGATACGAGATAAGTTGTCGAAATATATATATATATTTGTAAAAAAAAGGACCTGAAATTATGAATTGTGACAGTTTATTAAATTGTAAGCAATAACAAGGGTAGTTTTCAAAAGAAAAATTAAATTGGACTAATAATGGTGAAACCAAGTTTTGAGCTTTCATAAACTTTTAATTGATTGGTGTAACTGTACTTTAGTGCTTTCAAGGCTCAATGACAAACTGTGTGGTGGGTTTATCTGGAACCAAGTTTTTTAATGCTTCGCGCATACGAAAGTTCCGGGCCCGCTTGTGCGTCATCTTGAAACATTATTGTACGAAGCACCTTAAGGCAATGTTGTAAGTTTCTCAACGCCTCAATTAAAACTTTGATGATCATGCTCGCGTTAATGAATTGGATTTATAAAAATTGTTTTGTAAAACTTTATTTCATAAAGATGAGTGCATGCATCTTTATACATGTTTTTGACACATCAAAAACTTAATACCCTAAAATTTAAATCACATGCCATCTAACGATAAAGGACACTTGGAATTTTTCTTTGGTATGCGTGAGACCTAGGCCAAAGATTAAGGACAAGGCAAATTTCCGAGTGTGCGTGAGACCACACATGGTTAATTTGCAGTCTCTAAGTTAGTCGACTTAAGTAAGTTGATGCGTGAGACCTAGAGCTTACGGCATGAGATGGGATAAAACATGCTTACACGGCAAGTTGATGAATCAACTTGAAGTAAATCCCATAATTTTCTAGGAATTGGAAAAATTGTTTGCCAATTATTGTTCGACAGATTACCATCTTTTATAATGATTTACTATATGGCAGATCAACTGACGTAGTAAAATTATGAAAAGTTGGATCCTAGATTTTCAAGAAACTAAGATGGTTATATGAATATTTCCATGGGTATTATGTTTACTTGAAAATATTTTCTTATCGAAAATACTAATGTTTGAACTTTTTCTGTAGAAATGGCTCAACCCGATAACTCCGTGTTTGCTGCTTTCAAGAGTCATCTTGAAAGGGCCAAATTGACTGGAAAGAATTTCAATGATTGGTACCGTTCGCTTAGAATTGTCTTGAAAGCAACCGGTAAACTCGATTATTTGAATACCCGTTGCCCTGTTGAACCTACTGGTCCTACAGCGACCGAGCAGGTTAAGGCTGAATGGAGAGTCACACTTGGTAAATACAATGAAGTCGGTTGTTTGATGCTTCAAAGTATGGAACCGGTAATGCAAAAGAAGTTTGAGCATTATTTCCCGTATGACATAATTAGCGAGCTTAGGCAGCGCTATGAAAAAACTCCAGCAGTTGAATTGTACGAGTCTTTGGACAAACTACATTGCTGCAAGCATGCTGATGGAAAACCAGTTGAAGATTATGTAAATGAGATGAGGGAATTCTTCGATCAACTTTACAGAATCGGATTTGGTTACCCCGACAATGTTCAAGTTCACTTGATCAACAGATCCCTTAACAAGGACTTTGCTGGTTTTGTGCAAAATTGGAACATGCACTGCTCGGGGAAGACAGTCTCTGAATTACTCGCACTGCTTGTTGATTATGAGAGACATCTACCATCAAAGGGCAAGGCTCCTACCCCACAAGTGTTGGCAATTCAAGGGGGTAGAATCCAGAAGAAATCGCATGTGAACAAGGGTAAGGGTAAGGCTGACAAAAGCAAGCAGGTTCTGGCTTATCAACCTAATCCAAAGGTGAATCAAAACCAACCCAAGAAGCCTAAGGTGAATCCTCCTACGAAGAAGGATCAGGCGTGTCACTTCTGTCATCAACCGGGGCACTGGAAACGCAATTGTGCGCTCTACATAGATGACTTGCGACAAAAGAAGCAGCAAAGTGAGGCTGGCCAAGCCAGTACTTCAGGTGCGTTCTTTATGATTGAATTATTTTCTTTATCTCATAAACTGAATTCATGGGTATATGATACGGGCTGTGGAATTCATATCTGCAATACTTTGCAGGGGTTTAGAGAGGAGAGGAAGCTTGCCTATGGGGAACAATTCTTGCACGTTGGTAATGGAGCGCCTGCAAGAGTTGAAGCTATAGGAACATTTAATTTAGTGTTACCTTCGGGTCTCGTACTATCTTTAAATAATTGTCATTATGCACCGTCAATTGTTAGAGGTGTCATTTCCTTTTCATGTTTGTTGGATCTTGGATTTCATCATACTATTTCAAGCAATGCAATTTCAGTTTCTTTAAATGGTGTTTTTTATTTTAACGCAATTGCTGTGAATGGTATCTTTGAATTGGACATGAATGATAATGATAATGCTTTCAATAATAATTCAGTCTATAGCATCAACCATAAGAGAATCAAGAAAGGTCAGGATTCTTCTTATCTTTGGCATTGTCGACTTGCTCACATTGGCAAGACTCGCATGGAAAAGCTGCAACGCGATGGGCTTTTAGAAAAGATCAATGATGAATCATTTGATAAATGCGAATCTTGTATTGCGGGCAAGATGACAAAGAAACCCTTTAAAAATAGGATTGAAAGGGCTTCTGATCTACTTGGTCTTATTCATACAGATGTATGTGGACCACTTAGACATGTGTCAAGGAGGGGTGCTAGCTACTTCTTAACATTTACGGATGATTATAGTCGTTATGGTTATGTTTATTTACTTAAACATAAACATGAGGTCTTTGAAACATTCAAAGTGTTTAAAGCAGAAGTAGAGTTGCAACTCGGAAAGAAGATTAAAGCTCTTCGATCCGATAGAGGTGGTGAATACCTGAGTCAAGAGTTTATAGATTATCTAGCTAAGGAAGGAATTGTCCAGCACCTTACTTCTCCATATACTCCACAACAAAATGGTGTATCTGAGAGAAGAAATCGTACATTGCAAGATATGATACGATCTATGTTTAATCTAACAACTCTTCCCTTCTCGTTTTGGGATTATGCTTTAGAGTCTGCTGTTCGCATTCTCAATATGGTTCCCACAAAGAAGGTAGATAAGACACCATATGAGTTATGGACCGGTAAAGTGCCTAACTTGTCTTATCTAAAGGTCTGGGGCTGCGAGGCGTATGTTAAACGTGACTCTGCTGATAAGCTCCAACAAAGATCTGTTAAATGCATCTTTGTAGGATACCCAAAGGAAACGATGGGTTACTACTTTTATTATCCTCCTGAAAACAAAGTGTTTGTTGCAAGGTATGGTGATTTCTTGGAAAAGGAACTCATATCTCAAGAATTCAGTGGGAGAGAGTATGATCTGGAAGACGATCATGTTGATGCATTACCTTCTGAAAACACTAGTCAACTTCCTGAAGAACCAGATAGTCTGGGTCCTCCACCAGAAGTTGAGGTGGTTCCTATCCGTAGATCCGAAAGGACTATAAAAGCACCTGATCGACTATGTCTTAATGTAGAGTGCGATCAGTCTATACTAGGGGATCTTAATGAACCTACTAGTTATAAGGCTGCCATGAAAAGTCCTGAAAAGGCTAAATGGCAGGTTGCTATGGATGGGGAAATGCAATCCATGCATGATAACGAAGTTTGGACTGAAGTAGACCTTCCTCCTGGTGCCAAGGTAGTTGGGAGTAAATGGCTCTACAAGTTAAAAACTGATATGGATGGCATTGTACACACCTATAAGGCCCGTTTGGTAGCTCAAGGGTTTACTCAAACGTTTGGTATTGACTACGAAGAAACTTTTTCTCCCGTAGCCGATATTAGGGCCATTAGGATTCTCATAGCTATAGCTGCATACTATGACTATGAGATTTGGCAAATGGATGTCAAAACCGCCTTCTTAAATGGTCGCCTAGATGAAGACATCTATATGGCGCAGCCTGAGGGGTATGTCAATCCAGAATTCCCAAACCGTGTATGCAAGCTTCAAAGATCCATTTATGGATTGAAGCAAGCATCACGGCAATGGAATAAAAGATTTGATGAAGAAATCAAAAGATTTGGATTTTCTCAAAATCTTGATGAGCCATGTGTATACCACAAAGCTAGTGGGAGTAATGTAATTTTCCTTATTTTATATGTCGATGACATATTGATCATGGGAAAAGACATTCCAAGTTTGCAGCAAGTCAAGGCATATCTTGGAAAGTGTTTTTCTATGAAAGATTTAGGGGAAGCTGCATTTATTCTGGGAATTAAGATATATAGAGATAGATCTCAGCGATTAATTGGATTAAGCCAAAGTGCTTACATTGATAAAATATTGAAGAGATTCAATATGCAAAATTCCAAAAAGGGATATTTGCCAATGCAAGAACACCATGGCTTGAGTAGCAAACTGTGTGCTTCAACACCTGCAGAGGTGAATCGCATGAAGAGAATTCCTTATGCTTCGGCTGTGGGATCCTTAATGTATGCGGTGAAAAGCACAAGGCCAGATGTGGCATTTGCTCAGAACTTAACCAGTCGATATCAGCAAAATCCAGGTGAAGCTCACTGGACTGCTGTGAAGAATATTCTTAAGTACCTTAGGGCTACTAAAGATGTATTCTTAGTTTATGGGGGTAATCCAGATCCAAATGCAGAACTTGATGTAACAGGTTACTGTGATGCTTCATGGAAAAGTGATAAGGATGATACGAAGTCTCAGACGGGTTATGTCTTTGTCATTAATGGAGGAGCTGTGGATTGGAGGAGCAAGAAGCAGAGTATATTGGCTATGTCTGCGACAGAAAGTGAGTATGTAGCTGCTTCTGAAGCTGCAATGGAAGCTGTTTGGATTAGGAAGTTCGTTTCGGGCCTTGGAGTTATGCCATCGATACAACGACCTATAAAAATGTATTGTGACAATTCTGCTGCAATCACATTTGCGCATGAGCCTGGACTCATGAGGGGCACCAGACATTTCCCGATCAAATATCACTACGTGCGTGAGCAAGTGGCGATTGGAGAGATCGAATTACTCAAAGTTCACACAGATGATAACTTGGCTGATCAATTGACGAAAGCTCTACCTGGTACTAAGCTTTATAACTTAGCTGAAGGAATAGGTCTTCGTAAAGCTGAAAGTTTCATGCCCATTTGTGATTAGTATTTGGATAAAGGATGTAATGTACGATTATTAATTTCAATGAAATAAAGTATGGTTATGTTTATTTCAATTGCTTTAATAATATATATCCTGTTTTTGCATGTTTATATCCTTGAATAATTTTATTATTCTCAAACTGTCCATTGTTAGTTAATAATATGGGAATATTATTAAGGGAAGACAATTAAGGTATTCAATGAATTGGATATTGGACTTATCCCAAACTAAATTATTTTACTTATCTAAGTAAATCATAATTAGTTATCCTCAGACTTGAGATACCAGATAAGTGTCATGAATGTAGTGCATTTCTGTGAAGCAATCTACCGCTAACCGTAACTGGTAGTTATAAGGGTTGTTTTCAGAAATGTTGCAAAGTTCATGGGTTAGTCTTGTAGTCAAAATAGAATTTGTTCCTTCAAATTTGTTTTGAAGTTTAATACTATGGGCCACTCGTAGGAATGACAAAATGTTTGCGTGGACACGCCCAAAGTCTATCTGGAATACGTTCAGATGTTTTGGTAATTTTGTTCAATCATTGATAAACGAGAAACTGAATATTAGTAAAGATTTATTTCTTTATTAATCAGAGTATTAGAAACAAAAGGATAATAATAACGATGAATCATTAAGGGTTTTCCAGGAAACTCAGCTCGGTTTGAACTAGGGGTATTGGAGTGTTGCAAGACGCCGACCAATATCATTTTACTATTAATATATAACCAAGTGGGAGCTGTTGGAAATATGGTTATTTATTAAATACGTAAATGTCTAGAATCGAACCCGAGACCTCGGGATTGCACACAATACAAACGAGAATTAAAGTAATATAATTATATATTAAATGTTATGTTTATATAATTATTTAAACACTAAATGGACTTAACGGTCGTTAGTTGTTAACCGTATGGACTAACTATCGTTAAAAGATAACGAGAAGGACTAGATTGAAAATAGGAAGCAAGAAGGATCCGGAAGGACCCCTTGGGTTCCTTTGGCCGGTCGACAAGCACACAAAGGGGGTCTCCCCTTGACCTAACTTGCTCCCTAAGATTTCTACTAGTATATAAAGAAAACCAAGGTTATTAGTTTTTCACCTCTTGTACTCATAACCCTAAAAATTGGTTTTCTTCTCTTCTCTTTTTCCTTGTAGGCCGATCGTACACCCCCTATACCAAAGGGTTTCGATTTTGTCTTCAAGATACAAAAGTGTTTTCATATTACTTGCATAATCTTTAATTCGTTAGAGTTTGTGTGTACAAGAACGAGGTAACAACACACTATTGTTGTTATCAAGAGATCGAATAACAAAAATGTAAGGGGTTATTCATTGATCTACATAAACCCTAATTAGGGTTCATCACTTGTTCATTCCCAATCAAGAATTGCATAAGGTACGTTTACTATTTATGTTTTAGTTAACTTTTATTATGTTATACTTGATCCTATGCTTCCGCTATTATGTGCTACTCTTTATTAGTAATTATTTATGATTGTCATAAATTATAAAATTCTAACACCTGAAAATAATTATATTGTATGTTTTATTCGACAGCCTCATTTAGAAGATGATATGTATTCGTGATGCGGATAATTGTAAAAACAATAATTTTTACAAACCTTCTAGGTAGTGCACCTAACCGTTGTAGTGTAGTATAGGCAAGACACAGGGGATTGATCGTTCTCTATGGGAATAGTGTTGTAAAAGCTCGAAGTGTATGACGAATTAGATCTAAAGGTGAAGGATGCTTATTTTTGTATTTTTATATTTATAAGAAAGCAAGTAAAAATCTTGCGGTTTGAAGAGTTTGGTTTTTATACTACTAAATTAAATTAACTAAAACTAAATTAAACTAATTATGCATAAAAGTAAATTGGTGAACTCATATGATAAGTAAAGGTGTTTACTTAGAATCTGACTACTCCCTAGTTATATCCTATTGATTAGTCGAATTGTCACGTCTTTGTTTTAATTACCACGTTGTATTCCGTAATATTAGTCATATGGAGGTGCTAAATGCCCTAACTCTATGAATGTATTGAACTCGTTAAGAACCTTAATGTCAGCGACCACAATTCCACAACGACGGGAATTTGTAGGACTCGTTAAGACTCTTAATGTCAGCGATCGCAATTCACGCAATAAATACAATGAATCTACCAACTATTAAACTATAAAAGGACGTTTAGTTGGGCGTCAAGACAAGCATCCTAAGATCAAGCTAGTTTTCCAACTCCTAACGCAATAACAACTAGTTAAACAAGAGACAACAATCAATAATCAATAACTAGGTTTCATCTAATCTTAGGCAAACACTAAGTAATTTAGCCTAGCATGTTAAAGAGGAGAAGATAAACATATAATCACACAACACATAGGCATATTGTAATGATTAGAAAATGGATAACTTATCTTTAATTAAGACATGGAGTTTGGAGGCTAAAAACCTTTACAATAACTGGAAACTTCGTACACTCCAAAGTCTTACCAATACGTGTCACACCTAATGAAAATCCTATGAAAAGTATATATAGATTTACAATTGTGAGGGCGTCACTTTATAGGTGCGACACAACCAGCTCTCCGTCATTAAGGTTTCTTCATTTTCACCGACTTAGTTGTGACGGCGTCACTTTATGGCTTGTGAGGCCGCCACGCTTCCTTTTTCTGGTTCTGACGCCGTCAACTCTAGACCGTCACCATCGCCTGAAGCGTCACTTGTAATTTTTATAACTTAATCATCTTTGTGGCTTTTCAAGTGACGACGTCACTTTGTGATCCTGACGACGTCACACTTCCTTTTTGTGATGTTTTCGTGACTTGGTCGTTTTCTTCGTTTTTTCGTCCAAATAAGCTTAAAACACTTCGATTTGTAGCATTTGTTTCCCAAGTACCTAAAATTCAAATAGAAACGATTTAGGGCAATAAATGATCAAATATGTACGAGTTTAGAGGCTAAATGACCCCTTCAAAACGCATGTTTTTACACCTCATCAATTCGTGTAATTTAAAGGAAAGGTATAACTGTTGATATAAGGGTATATTGGACTACATAAGTATTTTGAAATTCAAGGAGCTATAGTTTTTGAGAAGCACCATCTCCCCGTGGATTGTAACGAAGTCTTTGCGTATGGCCATCATATCATCACTGAATTCACTTTCAGATGTAAAGTTTCCATTCTTCCAGTTTTTCTCCTTCTCTTGCTCAATTCTTTCCTTTAGCTCCTGATTTTATCAACGAGTCAGAATGGTTTCCCAATATGCTAAATACATGAGACAACATTAAAAATAGCATCAACAAGTAAACACATAGAAAGATGGTTCATTTGGAATGAATAGACAAAAAGTTGGTCTTTAGATGACGATTGTTTATGGTATATGTACACGTTTGCAGGCGTATGTAATTATCGGTTGTACCTGTTTCATGAAGGTAGTCTATTTCAGCACATTCTTTTGGTGCATGGCACGTGTAATAACCAAATGTGCTAAATTGAATATATCTAGGGACGTCAATCAATGCGTGATCATATATATGATGACATATTAGGGAATTTTATCAGGAAGGGATTCTCACAGATTTTGAAATCTTATAACTAGCATATTTGGTCGTCCAACTCATAAACGTGACACTACAATATTAATACAAAACAAAAGTTGTGTCCGTTAGGTTGCCTGCACATACACAACTTAATTGTAGTATCGTACTACACTATAAAGCCTAAATAACCCAATTTCTTTATGTTTTGGCCTAGATCCAGATTTCTTACCAAATTCTCTCTAGTGTTTGTCAACCAACCGTTTCCATGGTCACAACCCACACACTTAAGATAACGAAAAACTGTTGTGGAGCTGTAGGACCATATATATTAAACTCTTTCATGATAACAAGTGATCGTACAAGTAACGAGAGATTATATATAGTGAAGCAACCGACTCATTTTTAGTCTATGCACAATCTATAACTAGAAATGTTGCTATAATCACTATTTGCGGGAGTCATTTGAGTAAATAAAAACAACAATACAATATGAAATACACATACAAATTAATATACAACATTTATAATCTAAAAGAAACACAAAATAACACGAAAGACACAAACGTTTATTAACAACTAAACGCCAAAAAGTTACTACTAAAGACCACAAAACCATATACAAAACAGTTACTTATCAGTAACATGATATACATACTCAATCAAAACAGATTATTATCTAACGAGTAAAAGTTAATCAAACAATCAGGCCATAGACTACGATCAAAATCAAGCAAACTAGGCGTATTGAGGACCTACAATTATGTGTCGATTCGTACTGATTTTGATCACGGAACTACCAATTAACTAACTCTGATTCGAAATAGGGCTACCTTTTAACAAACTCCTATTCAAAACCAAACTACCGATCAACTAACTTCTATTCAAATCCCGAACTACCGATTAACAAACTCGAAACCCTAACTACCGAATCAAAACTCTAACCGCCGATTCGAAACCCTAACCAGGCGCATATTCACATCAATTAGTACACATTAAACAGGATCAACAGCTTACAAAACATGAAGCATATTTGTAGCTCAAACACATAAAACATGATCAATAACCTAACACATCAATCATAAGCACAATCGTAGCTGTAAACATCAAAAATTTACAAACCTAACAATATCACAAAATAAACAAATAAAAAATTCTAATCATCAATCGTATAGCATAACTTATACTTGAAGATTTTTCAAAACTACATTACAACATAACAATATCGCAAAATAAATGAGTAAAAAAAATCTACCGAATTGAGTGACGATCTACAGAGAGCTTCGATTGCAGGTTAATCCGTTAGCGCTAATGAATTGAGTGACGATCTTGTCGCGGAACAACGATTTTCATTCTGAATTGAATCATCTAATTTCCTAATGAATTGAGTGAGTGTGTGTGAGAGAGACGATCTTGTTGTCCTAACGAATTGAGTGAGTGTATGTGAGAGTGACGATCTAATTTGGGGGGGAAAATGAAAAGGGGAAAGCGTTTAAAAGGGGAGAGAATAGTTTACATAAATATTACGGGTAAAGTTTTTACAAAATTGCCTCTAATTTTAGTAAAGTTTTTATATAAATATTTTGTTTGATTAAGTTTAGTAAAAGTAAAAACGAGTCTTGTATTTAAATTTTCAACAAGTTTAGATACAAGTAGGGTCGAGCATAATAGACCGTGGATAAGATAGGATTGAGAAACTAGACCGGACCAAGATCGGACCGGACCGGATCGAACATATTTTGATCCAGCCCAGTTCGGTCCTACACAAAGCCGGCCATTATGCTTTGTTGTACAGGACCGAATCGACAAACCACACCGACCCGGACCGAACATTTCGTTATGGTCCTCGGTCCATGTTTTAGACCAAATTGGTTTTTGGATCAGTCCGGTCTGGTTTTCGACCTTGATCAGCCCTAGATACAAGTTATGCTTTCCATATCAATTTTTTTTAGATAAAAACTGCACTTTTGCTCATATTTTTTTATAAAATGTAGTTAAAAAAAAGTATTTTCACTCACAATCTTTAAAATGTGTGGGTAAAAGAAAGACAATTACTTACACTTTTCAAAAAGTAAGAGTAGAACTACACTTTTGCTCACTTTTTGTAAAGTGTGTGTACAAATTTGACTTTTGCGTACACTTTTTAAAAGTGTGGGCAAAACTAGACTTTTGCTTACATTTTATGTAAAGTATAGGTAAAAGTTAAACTTTTGCTTACACTTTTTAAAAAGAGTGAGCAAAACTAAATGTTTGCTAACATTTTTTTTAAGTGTAAGTAAATATGTTACACTTTTTTGTATGTCATTAAAAATTATGTCACTAAAAGCCCCTTTTTTCTAGTGCTTGTATAAGTCAAACTATATTCGTATCGTTTTGTTTTAATCTTAAAATGGTGAATAATTTATTTCATTCTATCTACTTAGAGGGCTAGGTATGGTAACACCGAAGCCGACGTTATGCTTAGTTGGTGCTGTGTTGGCCGACGTTACCATACCGGCTACGTGGCGTTTTGCTCCAAATTACCACCATAACTCATGTTGAAATGTATATAATGACAAAGAATTTTACAAACACACCCTAAACGGCTACTTTGCTTGAATTCAAAAATAATAATAATAATAATTTCAAAACTCCCCCCAACAAACTACAACATTTCTATCCCAACTCACTTTCAACGACAACACATGAACAACAACAAGAGGATAATTAATTAAAACACAAAAAGATCTCGGTGTATTGTATTAATTTCAAATGATCTTTAAGAGATCTTACAAAAATAATCTTCACTGATCTTGACCGAACAACAACAACAAAGATTCAAAAACAACAAAACTTACCTGAGACCTCTGTATAGAAATCTTGAGGAGATCAATATGCTACGGAACAAATCCAAATAAAGAGTAACATATTTGTGTTTGTGTTCGTTTGTGATAAGAAAGAAACAAACTATCATTGAGTGTTGTCTGTGTTTGAGATTTGAACTAAAGCAGAAAGATTCCGAAGGGACTTATTTTTTTGTGTTGTGGTTGCGTATCACAAGAGGAGATTAAGGTTGAAAGGTGCTATATATTAGGTTCTTATATAAGTAGGTGTTAGGTTTAACCATTTTGATTTGTGGGGCTTTTTGTTAGATAAAAATTGTTGTTGGGCTGGACATTCATTAAAGGAAGAATTTTGTACAAGTTTTTGGGCTGGTAAAACTATAAGGGACATATGATGATTTAATTCAAGGGACGAATTGTGTTATAAAACGGACGAATTTTTAAGACCTAAAGTGGTTATTAATATTGTTTAAGGGTTATTTAATGAATAAAATATTAGTTTAAGGGGTTAATTTGTAATTTACATATTTTTTTAAAAAAGTGAGTCTCAAAAAGTGGTGTTAATGTGATGTTTTGATAAAGAGTGATTTTTTTTTTATTTTTTTTTTTTGATAATATTGAAATATTAAAGTTGACGTGACGTTGAAGTGACAACATTATGTTTTATAAATTAAGTTACCACACCTTGCACCCTTTATCAAAGATTCAACTCTACAAGGAAGACTTTTTATTTTTTATTTTTATTTTTTTTTATTTATTTTTTCTTCTAAATTTGAATCTTTTATAACCCAATTACGAAACCGAACTCTTTTAGAGTATGTTTTACAAGAATGAACCGTTTTTACTTATTTTACGAGAATAACCACTATATGTCACTCTCAACTATGTCACTATCAAGGACCACTTAAAAGTAATAGAAACTCGCCTAAGGCCTCGCTAGTACACCTCGCTTGGGACTTGTTGGACCACTTATGTAATCCGTTGGTATTTTTTTTGTTTTGTTTGTGCACCACCAATAAAAGACTTCATCACCACACCCAAATCCCAACCCCCTTTTTCTGTAAATGCCCCATTTTTAACTCTTTTGCTTTAGAACATGAATTTTTAACTCTTATAAGCAAAGCCCAAGACAAAAAGTTTCAACTCTTTGTTTAATTTGCATGGATACTTTTATGTTCCAATTAAAATCTTTGGATATATGATAACTAGTAGTATAAATATTCCGGTTGCATTGTGCAGAAAGTTTTCTTATTATATATCCAACCCATCCATAGGTTTCCCCGTTTCATCATTACTCTAAATAGAACGTTTTGCACATAAGGTTTATCAGAACCTCGCCCAGAACCTCGCCCAGAACTCGCCCAGAACCTCGCCCAGACCTCGCACTAGAAACTTGCCTCGCCATCGACCTCGCCCTAGTAACTTTACCTCGCTTGATTTGGACCAGACTCAACTCCACCTCGCGTTTAAACCTCGCATACAGATCGCTTAAACCCTCACCTCGCCTAAACATCGCCTACACCTCGCCCAGGTTTTAAATGTAAGGTACACCTCGCCTACACCTCGCGCTATTACATCTCTAGTAGATCTAACGGTTACAAAGTTATTTACTAGTAGATCTAACGGATAATATAAAAAAGTTCATTCTGGATAATTTTGTGAGCGAGGTTTATTCTCGATAACTAGTAACAGAAAAAGTTCATTTAAGTAATTTACTCATCTTTTATACCAAATTCAAGGTCAAATGATAAATATCATATATTAATTTTAAACATTAAGTTAGATGGACACATTATGTGGGGTACGAGATAGATTTGCACTATCTGGATGATGTGAATATGTGATTTACATTTCACGTGAATCTAGAAAATACAATATAAAATCAATATGTGATTCACATTTCACGTGAATCTAGAAAATACAATATAAAATCAATGGACATCTGGTCTAGCATATGCATGTTTTACCTTCTTAATTAAGGTCTCAAGTTTGAGTCTTATATAAGGTGATATAGGTTTCCTCCCACGTGCGTAAAAGGAAGGATGTGATTGCCTTCTTGACTGAACGTAACCTGATTGTGTAGGCTCGCTACATATTCTGAGCTAGGGGTCATGTAGCCACAATTGCTGTAAAAAAAAAATAAATAAATAAATAAATGTTACAAGTTAAAAGGATAAGTGTGCAGTGAAGCACGTGTAACTGTTACTACCTCCGTCCTTAAATAAATGTCCAGTTTGACTTTTCAGAGTCAAACTGGTTCAACTTCGAACTTAACTATTTTTGTACGTGTTATATAATATTTGATGCAAAATATGTAAATGCATTGGGTTTTAAGTGTATTTTTCATTGGTATAATTTTTTTATCATGCATTATATAAGACAAAAAAAAATATTTAAGGTTAAAGTTGAAACAGTTTGACTCTGAAAAGTCAAACTGGACATTTATTTAGGGACGGAGGGAGTATAAAATATACTCAATCGTTGTTAATATATGTGGGAAGAAAAGATGAAAATGGTATAAGGCTAGACACACTCGTGACCTATATTGCATAATCTTTCCGGCTGTCACCCCAGCTTTCTTTCTCCTCAACCCATATTCACCTCTCTCTTCACAGTGGTGACCTAAAAAAAAAAAAAAAAAAAAAGACATTTTTAACACAAACTTTAATTTTATTAATAAAATGTAAACATTACATAAACGAAACGATACGAAATTAAACAATTATAATACTAAATTAAAAACTTAAACAACTAAAAATTAAACATGACAACACTTATTAAAAACTAGTAATCTAACTTGTAGCGTTCCTTGATTCCTGCCTTAATTTGCAAAAGTTCATTCTTGTTTCAAAGTAAATATAGTACAAACGTTCATGAAATTGGCAAGCTTTTTCAAGTGTGAATATGGGTCGAATTTCCAACCAATTTACAAAAAAAATGGCCGACGACTGATGTTCCAAAATAGCCTCACAGTGGGCATAACCGATTTGCAAATCGGTCGACCTATATTGCCAACCGATATTTTCGGTTCCACTGCTACTAGCCTAAATTCAGATACGAAAAATGTAATATAGATGAATGCTGTGGTTAGCACCGTCGCAATAATCAACTATTGTATATTGATAACCCTAACAAGTAAAGTTAACGTTCACTTTAAAGGATCTTCATCTATACATGCCAAGTTTATGTTGTGTTCAATATATATAATTATACTCAGTTGATAGTTTAAAACATCAATTTAGTGTAATCTTTTATAATTTATTAGAAAAAATTTGTGTAAATAAAATCAGTTTAGATAACACGTGTATTATACGGGTCTTAAACTACTAGTATAATCTTTTAAAGATATACACAACATAGTAAAGTTGAACAACGAACAAACCGAAAGTCGCATAAACCACAAATCAAACTAATTGCAAGGCTAATGCCCTTTGATGCTAAATAACATATTTTTTACCATCATAAACATCGCCTTTTTTTGTAGGAGATGTTTGAGTACGTAGTGTAGTAGAGTTTAACCTTTTGGAACAATGTACTATTTTGAAGAGGAGTTTTGAAGAAAATGCAACAAGTCATCTACACACTTGTCCTGAACATCTCTGTCACCAAACAAAGCCATCATCTCTTTAGCCTTTTCTCTATACACTTTACCCTCTTCTTTCACCATCACAAGACTCAGTGAGTCAGCCACCGATTCGGGTTCAAATGAACCGTCTATATCGTCCCTGTGAACCATATATGCCATCTTTTTCTCCACCAAATAAGTTGCAATCGTCCCTTGGTCCAACATGAATGGCAACAACACAAGTGGTTTACCGAGCTGAAACCCTTCCACCACTGAACTCATACCCGAGTGAATTAATAAGCCGCCCACTGAGTCATGATTCAGTATCTTAAATTGTGGTGCCCAAGTCCTACACACCACACCACGTCCACGAGTCCGCTCCTCAAACCCATTTGGCAACTCAATAACTTCATTATCTGATGACCCACGTTGATCAATTAACACCCAGTAAAACGGTAAACCACAAAGCTCTAAACCTAATGCCAGCTGAGTTAACTCGTATTGATTAGGTTTAGTTTCGGTTCCAAAAGCGATATAAACAACAGAACCTTTCTCATGCTTATCTAACCACTCTTTTGTAAGCTGCCAACTTGTTTCATTCTCTGCAGCCGCCGTTGTTGCAGGTAAAAGCCCCGTTGGAATGACGGGTTTTTTGTAAAGTTGGTCAAGGAGGTTTAACCATTCTGGCTCGAAATCCAGACTAGTTCTAACAAACACCGCATCGCAGCCGTGGATGGTGGCTCCAAGGCGATACGAGTCTGTAACCTTTACAATATTACCATCATCGGAGCTTAGATAGTTCGTAAGCTGAAAAAGACTCGCTCGAACATCGGTTTCAAACGTAACCCAACTCCGTTTCTTAGTAAGATCTTCTAGTGTTGCATCTGCATGCATCAAGGCCTCCGGGGAACCTGTATGTCCGAGAAATACTGCTGGAAAAACACTAAAAAAGGCCGTCCGAACGCCATGTTCTGCTGCTAATGGCCCCAACCAATACGTAACAAAATCAAATATGATCCAATCTGGAGATGAGGTTTTAAGAAAATCCATGACGGATTCCTGGAACCCGTCACATGCAATTTTGAGGTACTTAACTTTGTTTAATGGTAAATCCTTAGTGGATTCGGCATTTTCAGGAAGATTTTCAACTTTTGNAACAGAACCTTTCTCATGCTTATCTAACCACTCTTTTGTAAACTGCCAACTTGTATCATTCTCTGCAGCCGCCGTTGTTGCGGGTAAAAGCCCTGTTGGAATGACGGGTTTTTTGTAAAGTTGGTCAAGGAGGTTTAACCATTCTGGCTCGAAATCCAGACTAGTTCTAACAAACACCGCATCGCAGCCGTGGATGGTGGCTCCAAGGCGATACGAGTCTGTAACCTTTACAATATTACCATCATCGGAGCTTAGATAGTTCGTAAGCTGAAAAAGACTAGCTCGAACATCGGTTTCAAACGTAACCCAACTCCGTTTCTTAGTAAGATCTTCTAGTGTTGCATTTGCATGCATCAAGGCCTCCGGGGAACCTGTATGTCCGAGAAATACTGCTGGAAAAACACTAAAAAAGGCCGTCCGAACGCCATGTTCTGCTGCTAATGGCCCCAACCAATACGTAACAAAATCATATATGATCCAGTCTGGAGATGAGGTTTTAAGAAAATCCGTGACGGGTTCCTGGAACCCGTCACATGCAATTTTGAGGTACTTAACTTTGTTTAATGGTAAATCCTTAGTGGATTCGGCATTTTCAGGAAGATTTTCAACTTTTGGTAGATCGACTTTGACGAATTTGATGGAAGACGTTAAGGTTTTTGGTATTTGAGGGATGCGATCGATGTTTCTTGGAGTTGATAAGAAGGAAATCTTATGGCCTTTGATGGCCATAAGCTTTGCAAGTTCAAGAAATGGAATAATGTGACCAAAGGCTAGCCATGGAAGCATTGCAATGTGAAGGTTACCATCTCCATTTTTGGCCATGACGACAAATGGTGCTTCTGATCGAGCAAATGCTTATTGAATTTGTTTGTGTTTCCGAACATTAATTAATGTATACATGCAAATATTCAATTTACCTAGCCTTGCATTTAAGTTCACACTCTCCCAACCGTTCACTATCAATAACACAATAATTGATTAGAAAAAATAGATAGGACAAAAAAAGTAAGTAATTAGAAAATTGGTCCTTTAATGATATACTAATTGTTGGGATTAGTAATAGGGTTTTTCTAACATGTGCCCTTTGGCACATGATAAGAAGTGGGCCCGTATGTTCTTTTTACTCAGGGATTTACAAAAAGGACACAAAAAATATTTTTTTTTTATTTGACAAATGACAAGAACTTACAAAAAATGACATGAGGGCCCATTTCTTATCATGTGCCTAAGGGCACATATTAGAAAAACCCTAATATAAAACCGAACCGTATCTTAAGAAATCTAGAAATTAAGGCCACATAATATATGTTATTCCGTTGTCTCATTATACACCAGGAAAGTGACAGAATGACAAAACAAACCAAAGGACAATTATTGGCTTGTTAATGACTTTTATTCGGTCAATAACAGACTACTAAGTACTCCATTTTTAGTTGTTTAATTACTTGAACAATAAGCAAGAATTATATAATAGATTAATCATAAATTTACATAACAAAAAAGAAATAAAAGAAAGTGACCGGAATCTGGGTTTAGTCACCGGATTCTCGGTTTGGCATCGAAGAAGATGAAGTTGGAGGTGGTAATGGTTATGTGGTGGCAGAGGGCGGTGGTGGGAGAAGTGAAAATGAAAATGAATAGTAAACTTCAAAAAGTGTTCTTTCAAAAAATGTCCCTCTAGTAGTCGAGGGTAAAATAGTCATTTCACACGGCTAATTTTAGCCAAAAAAATCATTTTTGCATGAACAGTAACACCTCAAGGACATTATTTGCAGATTGGAGATCAGTCAGGGACATGATTTGCAAATTTTTTTGTAAGAGAACAATATTTGCATTTTTGGCAAAGTTTAAGGACATTTTTTGCAGTTTACTCTTTCTTATATTTTGTAAAGAGTAAGGAGGATGGGGTAGAGTTAGTCATAGTTTTAGTGACAATATCTATACTACATATAAAGGGTGTATGGTTAAAGTGGAATGTTGAAAGTTGAAAATGGTTAAAGGTGAGAGAAATGTATAGTGTAATTAATACTCTTATTAAAATACCCAAATACTTAAAAGTACAATGATTTATTCGCATTGTACAACCAATTAAAAGCATATCTACCAAATTAAATACAACCAATTAAAACATCACTTACTAAAAAGTACAATAAAATTTTCATAATGTACAATTTAAACAAGCTACAACATAATTCACATAAAATAATTAAACACACTAATTAATGTTATTTTTAAATCACAATAAAATAAAAAATACATGTTATTATACACATTATACAAATTAATAAAATCTATCCGAAACAAACCAGAGATGACCCGTTATTATGCACTTTATACAAATTAATAAAACACACAAAGCTTCATACAACCTAACAAGTTGATGGTACATATAGTTTTGACAACCGGACGGGTCGAACGGGTTCAACCGGGAACCGGTGTCGCCAACAGTTCGGCTAACCAATAAAAGCCATCCGAAAACGAACCAGAGAGGACCCGTTGAAACCGATACAAACTGGTGAATCAGGCCTCATCGAGATCTATTTCTCCAGTTAATCGTCACAGGGTACTCCAAAGAAAAAGTGAAAAGTGAAAAGTTGAAACTAAAAAAGGAAATGTTGAAAACATATATTTCAAAAGGAAACTATTAATACAAATCAAAAACCGGGTTAACCCGGGACGCTTCAAACCCGGCGGGTTGACCCGGTTTAATTTGACCCGTTTTCGACCCAAACCGGCAAGTTGACCCAGTTTAAATCGGCCCGTTTTTCGACCGGAACGGTTTAACCGGTTGAACCACCTAGGTCGAACCTGGTTTCAAAGCATTATGTTTAATCAACAAATCTTTTATTATTTTTTGTTTATAACTAGCGGTGACAATTTGTGCCCAAAATAAAAAAATGGGCTAATTTTAGCAAATTTGTAAAAGGTTGGGGCACATTTAGCCCCCTCCTTTTTTTGAAATGGGCATATATTGCCTAGTTAAAAGTTAGATGGACACAAACGGGCACATATTTTCTCTCAATTGAAGAATATTATAATTGTTGTTAAACAAAAACTTATAGATGTTATGGATAAATATGGAATGGATGTCCATATCTTGTAATGTTAGTAGTTACCTCTTTTAGAGTATTGTATCTTGTGGAATACTCAACCTTGTAACTATATATACATGCCTCCTCCATAGAGAGATGAATAATACAATTCTATGTTTTGATCTTTATTCTTGTTCTTTGTTCTCTTCTTAATTATTAGTTTCACAACAATAGATGTAATATATTTAATTTTTTAAATATAAATAAGGTGTTACGTTTGAGGAATTTATTTCGTCGTTTTGGGTTTTTTCTAAAGCGATTTGTATAACATGCGCCCGTTTGGCCCGTGCCCGTTTAGCCTGGTGCCCGTTTAGCCCGTGCCCGTCTAGCCCGTTGCCCGTGCCCGCCCGTTTTGCCACCTCTATTTATAACCTATAAACTTTTTTTTATCAATAAACCATCTGTCGCTATAAAATCCCGTTGCTATGCACTGTAGTGGTAAGTAACGATGGAAGTATGGAGGATGTAGGATGGACGAAGAAGGAAGATATTTAAGTTTATTTTTTATTATCATTATTTTAGTTGATTGTGTTTTATTAGTTTACTTTTTATTATCATTATTTTAGTTGATTGTGTTTTACTTTTTTATTATTATTTGTTTATGCAAGGCTTTAAAATTCACTTGTACCAAAATATGTTAACATACATGATGTTCTCAATATTTATTAAAGTTGAGGCTAGATAACTAACATGTTTTTCTGTTTCAATGTATAGTTGATATTGATAAGCATCAGCACATGATCTCCGATAACTTAGCTACGACTCTCTAAGTAGTATTAGACTAGAATATAAGCCGCGCGTTGCTGCGGGCTTCTGAGATGAAGGACCAAGTTCGTATCGGTTTGTTTTTTTTTTTTTTTGTTTTTTGTTTTTTTTTAAATAAAAATGTGTNAAAAAAAAAAAAAAAAAAAAAAAAAAAAAAAAAATGGGCTAATTTTAGCAAATTTGTAAAAGGTTGGGGCACATTTAGCCCTCTTCTTTTTTTGAAATGGGCATATATTGCCCATTTAAAAGTTAGATGGGCACAAACGGACACATATTTTCTCTCAATTGGAGAATATTATAATTGTTGTTAAAGAAAAACTTATAGATGTAATATATTTAATTTTTTAAATATAAATAAGGTGTTACGTTTGAGGAATTTATTTCGTCGTTTTGGGTTTTTTCTAAAGCGATTTGTATAACATGCGCCCGTTTGGCTCGTGTCCGTTTAGCCTGGTGCCCGTTTAGCCCGTGCCCGTCTAGCCCGTTGCCCGTGCCCGCCCGTTTTGCCACCTCTATTTATAACCTATAAACTTTTTTTTATCAATAAACCATCTGTCGCTATAAAATCCCGTTGTTATGCACTGTAGTGGTAAGTAACGAAAATCCCGTTGCTATACACTGTAGTGGTAAGTAACGATGGAAGTATGGAGGATGTAGGATGGACGAAGAAGGAAGATATTTAAGTTTATTTTTTATTATCATTATTTTAGTTGACTAGACGAGTACCCGTGCATAGCAACGGGATTTTATAGCGACAAATAGTTTATTCATAAAAAAAAGTGTATAGGTTATGAATGAAAAATAATAAAAGTTTGAAGATTTGAGAATTAAACATAATGTTTTGAAACCCGGTTTGACCCGGGTGGTTCAACCGGTTGAACCGTTCCAGTCAAAAAATTGGTCGATTTAAACCGGGTCAACTTGCTAGGTTGGGTCGAAAACGAGTCAAATTAAACCGGTTCAACCCGTCGGGTTTGAAGCGTCCCGGGTCAACCCGGTTTGTGATTTGTATTAATTGGTTGTATTTAATTTGGTAGATATGTTTTTAATTAGTTGTATAATGTGAATAAATCATTGTACTTTTAAGTAATTTGGTGTTTTAATAAGAGTATTAATTACATTTCATAATTTCCTTTAATAACATTTTTCAAGATTTCACATTACTTGACTTTTCAATTTTTATTGACCATTTTTTCTTTATATGTAGTATAGATTGTGTTTTATTAGTTTATTTTTTATTATCATTATTTTAATTGATTGTGTTTTACTTTTTTATTATTATTTGTTTATGCAAGGCTTTAAAATTCACTTGTACCAAAATATGTTAACGATATATGATGTTCTCAATATTTATTAAAGTTGCAGCTAGATAACTAACATGTTTTTCTGTTTCAATGTATAGTTGATATTGATAAGCATCAGCACATGATCTCCTATAACTTAGCTACGAGACTCTAAATAGTATTAGATTAGAGTTAATTGCATTTTTGGTCCCTGTGGTTTGGCCAAATTGCAGATTTGGTCCCCAACTTTTTGAAAGTGCACCAGACGTCCCCATTAATATGTTTTCGTTGCATTTTTGGTCCCTGACCAACATCAAATGACTAAAATACCCCCATCACTAT
>LBNU01003147.1:38905-110244 GCA_014162995.1 Artemisia annua
TTTGTTTATGCAAGGCTTTATTCACTTTACCAAAAATATGTAACATACATGATGTTTCTCCTATTTATTAAATTGAAGGCTAGATAACTAACATGTTTTTCTGTTTCAATGTATAGTTTGATATTGATAAGCATCAGCACATGATCTCCGAATAATTTAGCTACGACTCTCTAAGTACTGCTATTAACTTAAATATAAGGCGCGGTTGCCTGCGGGTTCTGAGATGAAGGACCAAGTTCTATCGGTTTGTTTTTTTTTTTTTTTTTTTTTTTTTTTAAATTGTTAGATAACGGTCGTTAACTATTAACGTAAGTTACTTGACCAAGGACTGACTTTGCAAATAGTGTATAACATGGAAGCGACCAAATCATTTAAATTATTAGAGGAGTATTTTGAATCGACCTCTGGAGAATGAAGACCCAAAATACGTACGGATTTTGAAAAAATGTTAAAGAAACGGTTGTTAGTTAGGTAGCCTAACGATCGTTAAGTTCAAGGATTTGACATTGCAAATGGATGTATAACTATGAAGGACAAATCATGCTAAATTATTAGAGACTGATTTTTGCAACGGACCCCTTCTTTTTTGAAAGGAATGAAGGACCAATTTTGTACGGATTTATAAAAAGAACGCAACGTTAAAGATAACGGCCGTTAGTTAGTAACTAACGACCGTTAGTACTGTAGCGCTACAGTAACTAACGCCCGTTAGTCACTGTAGTGCTACAGTGGTTTTGCAACACATTTTTGGGGTGTGCCCCCTTTTTGTTATATATATATAATTATCTATAACTATATATGATATTATGTTCAAATGAACTGCGTAAGTGTGTAACATATAATTTCATCCCTAATACAAAATTACGAATCACTAGCATTGGTCTTCCAGTTAATACAATCAGATTTGTTGGATTTAATGATTGTGACATCAGATTATATGTTTGGGATTATTCGTCATACGAATAATTTTTATAACTCATTTCGTATTTGATAAATAATGTACATTAAAAAATCGACTGTCTTGACAATTGATCAACTAACATCTACCTAACCTATAATTTTATATCTTAAGGAGCAAATAAAATGTGTTCAAAAAAAAAGGAGCAAATAAAATATTTAATAAATAATGTAACGATAGTGTGGAATCATGTACTCATTGTCTAGTCACTTGTGACTTTGCAATAAGCGTGTGGTCCAAACTATTTAATTGGTGGAAGGTAGGGAATGTTAACGTTTTCTCTATTGATGAGATTTTATCACATGGCGGAAACATTAACGTTCCTATTTCATTAAACTTTATTTGGCAAGCAGTTATATGGACTTCCAGATACTTCATTTGGAAAGAAAGAAACGCTCGGGTGTTCGACAATAAGATAACAAGTGTCAACAAGATTCTTTAAGACATTCAACTCAAAAGTTTCGAATGGATAGTGAGAAGATCAAAAAAATATAAAGTGATAGATTGGCAACAATGGCTACGAGATCCTCGAAATATTCGTTTACATTGACATGTGGTTTTATTCATGGGGATCTTCACCAGTTCAAACAGTGTCTGTGTGGGATTCAATTTGGGTAACAACATGTTTGGCTCTGTGTGATACCAGGATACATGGCTGCAAATCAGAGATCTATATTTTATCTACTATGTGTCAGCTACAAGGTGTTTCAAAGGTCTGCAAGTGACAGCTTCAAGTTTCATGGCTACTTCATGGAATTGCAGTAAGGGATTTAAAGTACACAGTAAGGTGAGGTGCTTAGTCCTTGAGTTTATTGTGCTATTTTTGTTCCTTGCTATTCTTCCTTGATTCTCAAATATTCAAGTGGGCCATCTCAATTGTTTTGTGGCTCTAGTTCATGTTTATATGGTTGTACCTCGTCTCTAATAAGGAATGCAAATGTGTTCGGATACAATTTTTGCTTAAAGGAATGCAAATGTGTGACTCAAGATTCTTTAAAGGTAGCTCTTGTGCTTTGGTAAACTTGTGCACTTTAATGGTACAGGTTCTTGGGAGAATTTGCTCTTGTGGAACTTTATAACCATGTGACAGTGTTTGGGTTAAGGATTTCTTTTGTTTGTACCTTTTGTTAAGTAGTAATTTGTGTCGGTGTAGTATTATCAGAGCGCTGGGTATCATGCATACGATTAACACGTTATTGGTATGACACCTCAGCGCCACATCATCCACTCCCAATAACTCACCATTCACTCAAACACCCTTCCCTCATAACACACCACTAACACGTTATTGGGTCCCACTTTTTTTCATTTCATTTTATTTAATAAAAACAAACACATTTTAATAAACACAAATTAAGGGGGTGTTTCTTTTTTACTTAATGGGGAAAGATAGTGGAACCCACCAATTTAGTACTATTATTTTGTTAAAAAGGACCCACTGTTTTCACTAATGGGTCTATATCCCCAAGGCAAAAAATTTAAGCTCTTCCCTAATAAGATGTTCATATAGGTGTGGGCTCCACACATCCTCTTAAAAAAAAAAAAAAAAAAAAAAAAAAAAAAAAACAACCCCTTGGTTCAAACAGTGTCTGTGTGGGATTCAATTTGGGTAACAACATGTTTGGCTCTGTGTGGTACCAGGATACATGGCTGCAAATCAGAGATCTATATTTTATCTACTATGTATCAGCTACAAGGTGTTTCAAAGGTCTGCAAGTGACAACTTCAAGTTTCATGGCTACTTCATGGAATTGCAGTAAGGGATTTAAAGTACACAGTAAGGTGAGGTGCTTAGTCCTTGAGTTTATTGTGCTATTTTTGTTCCTTGCTATTCTTCCTTGATTCTCAAATATTCAAGTGGGCCATCTCAATTGTTTTGTGGCTCTAGTTCATGTTTATATGGTTGTACCTCGTCTCTAATAAGGAATGCAAATGTGTTCAGATACAATTTTTGCTTAAAGGAATGCAAATGTGTGACTCAAGATTCTTTAAAGGTAGCTCTTGTGCTTTGGTCAACTTGTGCACTTTAGTGGTACAGGTTCTTGGGAGAATTTGCTCTTGTGGAACTTTATAACCATGTGACAGTATTTGGGTTAAGGAATTCTTTTGTTTGTACCTTTTGTTAAGTAGTAATTTGTGTCGGTGTAGTATTATCAGAGCGCTGGGTATCATGCATACGATTAACACGTTATTGGTATGACACCTCAGCGCCACATCATCCACTCCCAATAACTCACCATTCACTCAAACACCCTTCCCTCATAACACACCACTAACACGTTATTGGGTCCCACTTTTTTTCATTTCATTTTATTTAATAAAAACAAACACATTTTATTAAATACAAATTAAAATTACAATACATCATTCACGAAACTTCATGACTACTCTCCTTTTTTAGATTTAAAAAATAAAAAATAAGCTTTTTTAAAAACTACAGTACTATTCTAGAATTTACTCCTAACGATGAAAGACCCATAAAATCATACACGAAACTTCATATTACTCATTAGTTCATTTTTATCTTTTCTGAGTTTATCTTCATCCCCAAAAGTCACCCTCATTCCCAAAAGTAACCGACCACAAAGGCAAATCACACAAACATTTCAACGAGTCAAAATCATTAATACACAAATTATACAAATTTATTATTGATCATTTTCGATTTAGCCACTGAATTATTCGAAGTCAACATCGTGAATATATTTAACAGCTTGTTTGATGACTTAGGTCGTCATCGTAACCGGGCCGATCATGTTGGCAGTGGCCGGATTGAAGAGTGTGTGTTGATGGCATGCGTCGCATGTTCAGACAATACAAGCGGAAAAAAATAATAATAAAACAGGGCATCTTTCTCCTTTTTGGCGTGAGCCAGTCTACTAGCTCAAACCTTTTTGACGTGTTGATGGCATGTTACTCGGTACCATCGTTGGCGTGTTATTGGTAAGCATTTGAGCATTTGGCGTGTCATTAAACACGATACCGAGTGCTCTCATAGGTATTCTTTGGGTATTTGTGGTCCTTTTGTATTTTGTTTTGATCATTTGGGTCTCATTATCCATTTAATTTGCTTAATTAATTGGGGTGAGATGTCATTTCTTTGTAATTTTGTTCTCTTTTGGGTTCTATAAAATCGTTGCCTTACCAAAAAAAAAATATTTAATAAAAGTTGTAAATTCATAAGCAACTTAACTTCACCATTATTAATTCTACTTAAACACACGTGTTCCATAATTCGTACCCACTTTGCATGAATGATAAATGTTTCAGATATAGATTGTGCGTAAGAGGGGAGGGTGTGGCTCGTTGCCTACCCTCGCCACTCCTACGTGGATGACCAAAATGGCTCGTTGATGCTCGTTGCCACACCACCCCTCCTTCGCCGTGCTTCGCCACTTTGGTGGTGCTCGTCTGCACAACGAGCTTTGGAGCTCTGCAAAACGTCCTTCTTCTTCTTTTTTTTTCCTTTTCTTTGTAATTCTTGTATTTATTTTGTGTAAATATAAGATTAAAAGTATATTTGGAGTTGTAAATGATTTGTAGTTTCTCACATGGTGGTGGTGGTTATGGAGAGAGAGGCGGTTTAAGGTGGTGGTGGCGGCTGTGTATTTTTACAAGGTGTGTGGTGGTATTTGTACAAGGTGGGTGTGTTAATGATCTGGGTATGGGTATGATTTTGATCGAATTGGGTTGTTTGTTAATGATCTGATAATGTGGAATGATGTTGTGGTATTTGTACAAGGTGTGTGTGTACAGCGGTGGTAAAAGAAGAAGAAGATGANGGGTGGGGCGGGGCGGGGCGAGGAATCCCCGCTCCCCGCCCCAAACCCGATTAAAATCCCCGTTTAATCCCCAAACCCGCCCCATAACCCAATTAGCATGCCCCGCCCCGCCCCAATTGTGTCGGGTTTCGGGTTTCCCCGTCGGGTTCGGGTTTTTTTGCCATCCCTACCAATAACACGCCAAATGCTCAAATGCTTAGAGGGGAAGGTATGGTGGCGAGCATGAATTGCTCGTTGGCGTGTTCTTTGGGTATTTGTGGTCCTTTTGTATTTTGTTTTGATCATTTGGGTCTCATTCTCCATTTAATTTGCTTGATTAATTGGGTCGAGATGCCATTTCTTTGTAATTTTGTTCTCTTTTGGGTTCTATAAAATCGTTGCCTTACCAAAAAAAATATTTAATAAAAGTTGTAAATTCATAAGCAACTTAACTTCACCATTATTAATTCTACTTAAACACACGTGTTCCATAATTCGTACCCACTTTGCATGAATGATAAATGTTTCAGATATAGATTGTGCGTAAGAGGGGAGGGTGTGGCTCGTTGCCTACCCTCGCCACTCCTACGTTGATGACCAAAATGGCTCGTTGATGCTCGTTGCCACACCACCCCTCCTTCGCCGTGCTTCGCCACTTTGGTGGTGCTCGTCTGCACAACGAGCTTTGGAGCTCTGCAAAACGTCCTTCTTCTTCTTTTTTTTTCCTTTTCTTTGTAATTCTTGTATTTATTTTGTGTAAATATAAGATTAAAAGTATATTTGGAGTTGTAAATGATTTGTAGTTTCTCACATGGTGGTGGTGGTTATGGAGAGAGAGGCGGTTTAAGGTGGTGGTGGCGGCTGTGTATTTTTACAAGGTGTGTGGTTGTATTTGTACAAGGTGGGTGTGTTAATGATCTGGGTATGGGTATGATTTTGATCGAATTGGGTTGTTTGTTAATGATCTGATAATGTGGAATGATGTTGTGGTATTTGTACAAGGTGTGTGTGTACAGCGGTGGTAAAAGAAGAAGAAGATGACGATTTTTTTTTTTTTTTTATCTGATTGTTTTATATAATAGGCAAAGAAAGTTATTTAATGAAATTAATTAAAAAAAATAAAGTTGTAAGTGGTGGGCCTCAAATGAGTAAGTTGAGGTTAGTTGTAAGTGAGGAGCTGGTTAGTTGTGAGGAGGTGTTAAGGTGATGTGGCACCCGTGGGCCCCAAATGTCATTTACCTTCCCCTCTAAGCATTACACCAAAATAATGTCATTTATTAATTCTACTTAAACACATGTCTTCTCTTTCTCATAAAATTGACGTGATCATTTTAAAATTATTTGCATCTAACATATTAGTCGATTAATGGTGACAGTTAGGGTTGTTAAAATACCCTAGCTAACCCGACTAACTCAACCCAACTCATACCCGAATAAGCTTATTTGAGTCGGATTATACGGGTTGAAAACCTTGTGTGGGTTATTCAGGTTAACCTGATTAACCCGAACTCTTATTAGCGTCGGGTTGCGGGTGAGAGTTGTGAGCTTATTTGAGTTTCAAGTTAATCCGAATAACCCGCGTAAGAGATTTTTAAACTCTTTTTCATATATTCCTTTAGTTTTTTTAAATAAAAAACTAACCCTTTTTTTTTTAATGTTAAATATGGCTTGTTCGGGTTAACCCGAATAACCGTTCTGAAACCTAAACCTTATTAGGTCATGTACGGTAGGGTTTTTCTTCTCCTAAATCCGATTAACTCGACCCAAATAAGTCATATTCACGTCGAGTTTACCCGAATAACAACCCTGGTGACAAGCATAATAAAACAAATTACCAAAAGTTACCTCCCTAAGACCAATTTACCAAAAATGACACTTTATTTTTCAATTACAAAAATCTACTTAGAGAGCAAACCTTTTTACTCGCCATCCATCACGTGTATCAATATGTACCGCACAAAAGTCCAAAAGATCTATAGCACATACGAGTAACATGTAGACTTATTTAATGTGGGGTAGGTGTATCGTTTAATGTGGGGTATGTGTATATTTTTATAGGCATTGATTAAAGCAACATATATCCTCTTATTCACTATCACTTTAGAGAGTGAATTGGCCCCTTCCCCAGCATTCTCATCTCTCATCTCTGCCCCACAATCTCATCTACTACATGCGAGTTTTCAAAAAAAACTCACAAATATGTCCAATCTATATTCTTCATATACACGAGCAACAACATAAAACCTCCATTGTTGTGTTACATATACACGAGCAATAAATAAACAAATCAAATATTTGGTCTCCCATATTCTAAGCACTTTTTTTCAGCGGGTTATGTTCGAGCAAATATCGGTGAGCAACACAATTTGCTCGCTCAAACAGACGTGGCCGAATCATAGCCGTCAGATTCGGCGAGCAAATTGTGTCGAGCAAAACCATTTGCTCTCCCATGTCGTTGTAGGCTAATCTGAGCCGTCCGTTTCTTCCACGTGTAAACCATCTAGGTTCGGCGAGCAAAAAAATGGCGAGGAAAGCTAGTTTGCTCATTTTGTTGTTTTTTGTAACACGGGTTTCAATGGCAATTTGATTTTAGTGGGTTTGATCGGAATTTGAATACTAAGATAATGGCGTGAGTTAACTCCAAACGGTTTGGGAGTTATTGCCAAAATAGTAGGTTGCGGTTTTTTGTTTTGTTTTAATTTTTTAGAAGGGATAAACGTGGCGATTAAGGTTTGACGAGGTGATATACAGGCAGCAGCTAATGGTGGTCGACTAGGTCTTAGAACCAGACCCGCACTTATATTATGTTTAATGATGAAATTCCCCGCAAGTGTTATGTCTTTATTGACAACTGATAAATTACACAAAAACTCTAATAGATTTAAGCTGACGACAGATGAGCTCAGGCACGCGATGAACATAGCATAATATATATTATCCAACAAAATATGCTCGGAATTATTAGTTTTATTTAGAGTAAATTACGCCATTCGTCCCTAAGATTGTCCAAAATTCACACTTTTTTTCACGTGAACCAGAGAACTTTTGTCTACTATATATCTCATGTTCCACAACAAAATAGTTATAGGTTTAAGACTTGCTCAAAACACGTTAGACATATTTGTAGTGTATAATGTTATGAAATAGTTACTTGTCAATCTAAGAAAAGTAAAGCATAATTGTGCATGAAAAACAATTATTTACTTAAAGTTATAATCTTCTAACTTGCTTAATTCTTTAGGTTTGTTGGTGATGTTTTTTTTTTAATGTTAAATATAGCTTGTTCGGGTTAACCCGAATAACCGTTCTGAAACCTAAACCTTATTAGGTCATGTACGGTAGGGTTTTTCTTCTCCTAAATCCGATTAACTCGACCCAAATAAGTCATATTCACGTCGAGTTTACCCGAATAACAACCCTGGTGACAAGCATAATAAAACAAATTACCAAAAGTTACCTCCCTAAGACCAATTTACCAAAAATGACACTTTATTTTTCAATTACAAAAATCTACTTAGAGAGCAAACCTTTTTGCTCGCCATCCATCACGTGTATCAATATGTACCGCACAAAAGTCCAAAAGATCTATAGCACATACGAGTAACATGTAGACTTATTTAATGTGGGGTAGGTGTATCGTTTAATGTGAGGTATGTGTATATTTTTATAGGCATTGATTAAAGCAACATATATCCTCTTATTCACTATGACTTTAGAGAGTGAATTGGCCCCTTCCCCAGCATTCTCATCTCTTCCCCACAGTCTCATCTACTACATACGAGTTTTCAAAAAAAACTCACAAATATGTCCAATCTATATTCTTCATATACACGAGCAACAACATAAAACCTCCATTGTTGTGTTACATATACACGAGCAATAAATAAACAAATCAAATATTTGGTCTCCCATATTCTAAGCACTTTTTTTCAGCGGGTTATGTTCGAGCAAATATCGGTGAGCAACACAATTTGCTCGCTCAAACAGACGTGGCCGAATCATAGCCGTCAGATTCGGCGAGCAAATTGTGTCGAGCAAAACCATTTGCTCTCCCATGTCGTTGTGGGCTAATCTGAGCCGTCCGTTTCTTCCACGTGTAAACCATCTAGGTTCGGCGAGCAAAAAAATGGCGAGGAAAGCTAGTTTGCTCATTTTGTTGTTTTTTGTAACACGGGTTTCAATGGCAATTTGATTTTAGTGGGTTTGATCGGAATTTGAATACTAAGATAATGGCGTGAGTTAACTCCAAACGGTTTGGGAGTTATTGCCAAAATAGTAGGTTGCGGTTTTTTGTTTTGTTTTATTTTTTAGAAGGGATAAACATGGCGATTAAGGTTTGACGAGGTGACATACAGGCAGCAGCTAATGGTGGTCGACTAGGTCTTAGAACCAGACCCGCACTTATATTATGTTTAATGATGAAATTCCCCGCAAGTGTTATGTCTTTATTGACAACTGATAAATTACACAAAATCTCTAATAGATTTAAGCTGACGACAGATGAGCTCAGGCCTGATGAACATAGCATAATATATAGTAGTATTATCTAACAAAATATGCTTGGAATTCTTAGTTTTATTTAGAGTAAATTACGCCATTCGCGCCTAAGGTTGTCCAAAATTCACACGTTTACAATTTTCACGTGAATCAAAGAACTTTTGTCTACTATATATATCTCATGTTCCACAACAAAATAGTTATAAGTTTAAGACTTACTCAAAACACGTTAGACATATTTGTAGTTAGACATATTTGTAGTGTATATGTTATGAAATAATTAGTTGTCAATCTAAGAAAAGTAAAGCATAATTGTGCATGAAAAACAATTATTTACTTAAAGTTACAATCTTCTAACTTGCTTAATTCTTACGGTTTGTTGGTATTCGCGGTAGGGATGGCAAAAATCCAATCTTAACGGGGAGTACTTTTTAAGGTAGGGTGGGGTATACTTCTTGTCATTTGGTTACATATATCATTAATCAGAATTATGTAAAACACTAGTGAGTCATCGATAATTGTTTTGTTGTGCTTTAAGCTATAGTAATTACAACGATAGAGATCTTTGATATCAAGTTGTCTTGATTACCCTTTCCAACCTACCCCTATTTACATACTTGCCAAAGTAATACACTAGATGAAGTAATATAGAGTGCAAACTGTATAATATATATATCGTTGTGCATATACATACATACTTATTGAGTTACTGATGTGCGCGTAAATTTGTATATCTCACACAAAAAATAAGCAAAAAAAACTAACAAAACTACTTTCAACTATTAACTATTGGTTTGAAGACACTGTAAGGGGAGCGTGTAAATAAAACAAACGCTTCCGTATGACGTATGTTCTGTTCTGAAAGGGATGTTCGACTTAAAGCTTCACATAAAACAAGTCCGTGTAGTATTTTTAAGTATGTACTATGTTGATAGAGAACCTTGAAAGCAGCTGTGGGATCCCTGCTATTATCGACCCATATGTCTGCAAATTAATCACGGCACCGACACTTTGATCAAACTAAACATATAAAGAAATGATAATAATGTTGACATACATGTTTGTGTATCACAATCATGATTTACTTCATTTGTCGAAATGTGAAACAATCTAAGCATTTTAAAATAACAAGTTAAAGCAACTTTTGATGGTGAAAAGGAAGTATACCTTGCGACTTTCGTGAAGTTGGCACATTGGAACAGCTAGTAACTTGTAATTTTTTGGCACTACAAAATCTCGACTTGATGGCAACTTCACAAGGTATAGCTTAGTGCACTCCTGCATACCATAAAAAGATATTTATATCATCATGTCCACTAGAAACGGCATGATAACATAACGAATAAACTAATTCTACCTTGGGGGCTTTGCCACTTGAAGGCAAATATGGATAAGGCAATGTCTCAAAATCGGATTTCCACCATGTTCCAATGCACTCGCCAACCTAATCAAGTAAAGGCAAGTTGATTATATGTTTCTAGACATCAAACATAGTCACATAGACCAGGAAATGCAACTTAAAAAACAGTATATACCTCCCATTTGGTTCGGTGGTTATCGTCATCAGCAGATAGTTTGCTTAAGAGCTTACGTTTCAACCCATCAACATCTATATAATTAATACATTAAGTGTGGACCATCAACTATCTAAGGCATAACAATTCTTGTATAAGTTGTATTAACATTGATTTTAAAGGGCAAGAAGATTATTTGTTACCTGATTCACCGGGTCTCAATCGGCCACCAGGAAGCTTATATATGTTGTTATTAACTTGTAGTAACAACAAATGAGGATGTTTGAACAATTCAACCTGATTAGTTTGAAAAAGAAAATGTACTCATTTGGCAATTTACTTATTAGAAACTGTGTATTTGAAATATTTAACAATATTCTTTTACTAAGCTCGATATGCAGGAGCTTCTCTTGTCCGAGGACATGACCTCTGATAGGAAGGCGTGGAGAGATAGAATTAGGATCGCCGGGTAGTTTCGGCTAGGTAGTTAGTGGGTTTAGGTTTTGGGCGATTAGTGGGGTAGGTGCTTTGCCTTAGTTTTTAGGCCCCTGCGTTGCTTTCCTTGTTTTGTGTTTCTCCCCTTGAGTTGCCTGCTCTTCTTGTCCCTTGCGTTTTTTTAGGTTTGCCTGCTTTTCTTGCTTTTGCTTTGCCTTAGCTATAGGCCCCGTGCGTTGTGTTTGTGTTTCCTGCTTTTGTTTGCATGCTTTTTGCTTGTTGTTTACTATCTTTTGCTCTTTTGCTTTTACCTTTTCACCCGCACACATGCACTTGCCGGAGGTCTCATTGGAAGCAGTCTCTCTATTCCCGGGTGTATCCTGGGGTAGGGGTATGATCTGTCTACATTCTACCTCCCCCATACCCTACTTCGGCGGGATTGGGTATGTTGTTGTTGTTGTTGTTGTTGTTGTAACAATATTCTTCTACTAACTACTCATACTTACATAACCCTATATATAATTTATTGTCTAATATTGATAGCGAAACTAGTTGGAGGCTTGGAGTTAAAGGTCGGGTGGGAAGGACAGAACCAGGACACAAATTAAGTGACCAAGTTGCATTTAGAATAAACTAAAAAAATACTATAAACACAATTTCTAAAGATCGGGTGCATTTAAAAAAAAGTTTACGTTTTTTTAACAAAATTAAAACTACGAACGCCACGAAAGACCATGGGTATCCCGGACCCAGGGCCCACCCTGATTCCGTCCCTGCGGCGGCTGGTGTAAGATGGAATTAGAGCTGCAACTCGACATAGATCGCTCGCTTGGGCTTATTTTCAGATACAAGATGAACTAGCTTTTGATATCAAGAGCTTATAAAACCAACTACTTGCAGTATTTATTTTTTACAAATATATACAACCTAGTTAAATTATCTCAAAAACTGCTAGCATATATACGTACTGATCATGTATGATTAAATAGTAAAAAAGGTTACTTACCAAAAGAACTGCTTCTACACAAGTCCTCATGCCACGAGCATCATAGCTAAACATAAAACACAAATAAGTAAATATAATAACTTAAAAATCATAAAAACAACAAATTATTTTCACCACATGCATACTACTTACGTACTTTGATTTCAAACGTAGCGCATGATCAGCTAGTGTTTGATCATCCTTAAAAGCAGCAACATGAGAAGAAGCTGGTTTTGAAGTGAAGTAATAGTTACTAAGAGGATAGATATCTACAACCAGATGATCATCATCACCTTTGTTTGAACAACGTTTGTTGATTATCTCCATATATTATTTGTGTCGTGATAAGTCTAGTGGGTGTCGTATGAAACAGCTAAATATGTTCGAGACTCGTCTAATGAGAAAAAAGGTGTACAATATAGATATTTTTTTACTTAACTGATAAGTTACTTATGATTATTATTATATTATATTATGATGCATGTGTGTTTGTCGGAACGTGGCAGGTGAGGTGGCGCGTGGAGTCACAAACGTCGGTGGCATGGACGGTGCCACACGACAACGACGTTATTTAGCTGCTTGGGCTTAGTTGGACTTTTTATTGGGCTTAACTACGTTATGTTTAGAGACTGGCTTTGAATTTAGCCTATTTAACTAAGTTATGTTTAGTTGGACTTTGTTTAAACTTGATTAATTTAACTAAAAGCTAAAGAAACCTTCTTGTTTATATAAAAACTAAAACTATTTGTAACCATCATCTTGAGGCTTTTCATAAATTGTTTAAATAAGGCATTGTTTGTTTTTGATAGAAAACAGTTCAACTCACTTTTGTTTGCCAACGAGAGGAGGAAATTAAAGAAATACGTTTATCTATTTCTCTTATGTTTGTAAGCGGAAGAGTAAGTGGAAGAAGTTTGTTTGTAGGCAAAAATGACTTTTATCCTCTTCACTTTTATTGATTTTTTTTTTCCTTTTTTATCACAAATCGTAAAGACTTCATATTCATATCTTCTCTTGCATATATAGTTTTGCAGATCAGACATAAAATGTCTGAAAAAAACAAACACAGCTTAAGTTGCCCTTTTTTATTTCAAAAAACTGAACTTAAACTTGAGGATTTCATGACCAGGTCATCACATCAGTGCTTTATCATAATTTACACAAGTGACATAAAATGTAAGTTGGATACATAGAATAGCAAAAATTTAAATTCGATACATATAAAAGGATAGTGTGGCAAGTAAGATTTATTTATAGATCATTATCCCTTTACAAAACCCGCATACAGAGTTAAACAAAAATATCTAGCGCAGTAGCAGTTAAGATTATAAGTATTAAAAATATGCTATAAAGTGTGCATATTTTCCACCAGTAGAATACCAATGCAATAACATTGTTTTATGAACTATAACAATGACAACAACAATACCTAATCTTGTGAAAACAAGTTGAATACAAACTTTAAAACAATCTGAGTTAGTGCTCTTGATAAACGTAAAAATTCAAAAGGAAAATTAATCATGGAAATTGATGAGAGTATTTTTGAATTTTCAATAGCCTAGCGGCGCGGAGTGTTATAAAATGTAAACAACAACAACAAAACCATAGGGACGAAATTTGTAATTGACCCTTTATATAATAACGGGGCCATTAATGTAGTTTACTCAGAATAACAACTTTGGATCGAATCGAGATGCCGGCCCAAACCGGACTGACCGGATTTTGATCAGGTTCTCAGTCCACCCTTTTAACTATTTTCAGTCATCGGTCTGGTCCGCTCCGGTTCGGTCTTACACACAACCGGACATTATGCTTTGTTGAACCGGACCGACCGAAGAACCAAACCGGACTTGTACCCAACATTTCGATCTGGTCCTCGGTCTAGTGTTTTGGGCCAAATCAGTTTTCGATCCGGTCCGGTCCGGTTTTCGGACCGTAGGAAATGGTATGTAATGCAAATTTTGGAAACCATAAGGACGAAATTTGTAATTTACCCTTTATTATATAATACAACTTTTGGCACCGCATAAATATAAAAGGTAACAAAGTTAAATAAACAGTCAAAATCTCAATCTTGTTCATCTTCATCAGTAGTTACTAGGGTTTTATAAAAGAATCAAAACAATGAAGCTAGCATGGCTCCGATCGGTCGAAACCGCCCACCAAGACTGCGTATGGGCATGCACATGGGTCCCACCAACCGACACCTCCCCAAAGACCCTCCTCTTAACCGGATCTTTAGACGAGACAGTCAAGCTCTGGGACCCACAAGAGCTCTCACTCGTCCGTACCAACACAGGGCATTGCTTGGGGGTGGTGTCAGTGGCGGCTCATCCGTCGGGGAAGATAGCTGCCTCGGCTTCGATGGATAGTTTTGTGAGGGTTTTTGATGTGGAGAGTAATGTCACTATTGCTACTTTGGAGGCGCCGCCTTCTGAAGTTTGGCATATGCAGTTTGATCCTAGGGTGGGTACTATGTTTTTTATGTTTTTGGGTACTATGTTTTTTATGTTTGGCGAAAATAGCGGTAGCAAAAAGAAGTAAGTAAAGCAGTAGCTAGTTGTAGCGTAGCTTTATAGTTGCTAGTAGCATTTTAATTATGGCGTATATGGTAGCGTATATAATTACTAAGTGAAAACGCTAGTTGCTAGTAGCATTTTAATTTGATCCTAGGGTGGGTACTATGTTTTTTTTTTTATGTTTTTGTTATGGCGTATATGGTAGCTGTTAGTGGTAGCGGTTTTATGAAAGTGTTTGGTAAGGTACATAAAGTAAAAGTAGTGTTAGAATTTTAGAGCTTAGGGTATGTTTGTTAGCAAGCGTTTAGAAGCAACTAGCAACTAGTGGTTAGCGTTTTGCACAAAAATGTTTGTTTGGAAACAAGCAACTAGCATTCCTACTTTTTCTAAATGGTCCAAATCAAAATGCTACTTCTAGTAGCATTTACGAGCAACTAGCATTTTCACTTACTCTAATTATGATTATACAGATATCTTACCAAAGCCGTTATCAAAACAAACATCTACTCCATCCTGCTATTGATTTTCGTGCTACGCTATCTTCGCGAACCATACCCTTAAAACCCGGTTGTTGCCAAAGAAGCTTTTTATCAAAAAAAATACTAGACACTAACGGCTCATAAATACTACTGCTAGTTTTGGAGTGTGATAGGTTTAGTATCATGATAGATATTGGTAATGTTGGTGTGCTTAAACAGGAAAGTAGATGAGGTTTTGACTTAGATGTACACGAGGATACCCTTGTGACTTTATCTGTATCCGGTGAGGTTTGAATGTGAGACCTTCTGAACCAGGCCACCTTGGTGGTGGTGGTTGTTGTTGAGGTGCTTATTGAATTTTATTAGAAATTGTACATGATATCCCCCAACTTTTAAAAGCTTGTTTTAGTAGTGTTAGAAAATGCAGCCTTAGAATTTAATGCTTGTTCTAACCGCCTGGTTCTAAACAAGCTCGTGATCAAAAATGTTAGACGCCAAGCGCTCATAAATACTATGACTAGTTTTGGAGCAACTAGCGTTTATCAAAGTTACATGTTGGGTATTTGGCGCGCAACATTTGGAGTGTTTTTGGAGCAACTAGCGTTTTGGGTTTGAAATATATAAGCTTGTTTAGCAAATAGCATGTAGTGTTTTGTATTTTGTTTAAATGCTAATTTACAACTGCTACTTAAAGAAGCGTTGAAATATAAAGGCTAGTGCTTCATACGACCACTACTTTTACCAAACACATAGTAATTGATGTTGCCTTTGATTTACTTATGATGTATCTAGATGTAAGTTGAGATTTTGGAATTTGCGTGTTAATCTTAGCTTCTTAGGTGACATAGCAAACTTATATAAGCTTATGCAGTTTAATCCCAGGGTATCAAATTCCAACATCTTTTGGTAATTTTGTTATTGGTTTTATGGTAATGGTGATGTGTTTGTAGAATCTTATATAATTTGTACATGGTTATAGCTAATTATTAGAAAACATGTATAGGATAGACTGTTCTGATTTTAGTTTTTGTAAATTATGTTGCGTTAAAGTGAGTTATCGTCCAGCTACATGTAATTTGAGGTCATATAGTTGTTTGGAAAATTACATGTTGGACTATGTGACATGACCATGGGAGCACGGGATTTGTGTGTAGTTTTTTTGTGCTTTAACTCCTTGTAGATAAGTAATGAACTAAAGGGTCGTTTCGGGGAAGCTTAGTTATATAGCGTATCATCTTGTTGTCTTATCAAAACAAAGAAATCATAAGTTTTGGGGGTATAGGGTTATTTGTTATTTTCTGAGGAAATAGATGAAGTGAGCTGCTGCTGTTTTTTTTTTGGAGCCTTAAATACATATGCTCTGAAGCAGAAGCTTACCCAAATGCCCTCTAAATGAGCTCTAATTTCTACCAAAACAGCAAGTTCATGCTTCCAGAAGCTTATCCCTTAGTTAGTGTAGCTTCATCTTGATAAGTTCATTCTTTCTTTATATCAATTATGAATGTTTAGTGCTATAAGTTTCTTATGTTCTTTAGACTGTGGAATCTACTCTTGATGTGTATTTAAAACAGTTATAAAGATGTGGTTTCTGAAGAAGAATTCTGTCAACTTAAATCCGTTGATTTTTATTGGCAGGGTACGACTCTTGCTGTTGCTGGTGGCAGCAGTGCATCAGTCAAACTATGGGATACTGCTGAATGGAAGCAGATAGGAACTTTATCCATTCCTCGTCCTGAAGGCTCAAAGGCCTCTGACAAAGGCAACAACAAGAAGTTTGTCCTTTCGGTTGCATGGAGCCCTAATGGAAGACAACTAGCATGTGGGTCAATGGATGGTTCTATTTCTGTGTTTGACGTACAACGGGCTAAGTTTCTTCACCATCTTGAAGGGCATACGATGCCTGTTCGCTCACTTGCTTATTCGCCTGTAGACCCAAGAGTTCTTGTTTCAGGGTCTGATGATGAGCGTATTCACATGTACGATGCAGAAGGAAAGACGCTGTTTTCGTCAATGTCGGGTCATTCAAGTTGGGTTTTGAGCGTTGATGTGAGCCCAGATGGGGCAGCTATTGCATCGGGTTCCAGTGATAGGACTGTGAAGTTGTGGGACCCTAAAATGAGGGCAGCGGTTCAGACCATGACCAACCATACGGATCAGGTTTGGGGAGTGAAGTTTGAAGCTGCAGGAAGTGGAGCTAGAGGGAGCCTGCTTGCTAGTGTATCCGATGATAAAAGCATCTCACTATACAATTATTCTTAGCTGTCGATTCTCTAAATTTCATCCTTGTTTTCCAATTTCGTTTGAGTCGTAGATTTAATCAGCAGTTTGTTTGCAGAGTAGGCTTGAACCTGAACTGGCAGAACACTAGCCAATTGTACTTTTTTCATTGTAACCTGGAAAAATATTTGAGACTTGATTGGAAACTTGAAACTGACCAGTTGTTTTCTGTAAGTAATGGTAACTAGCAGCTGCAAATTACATTAAAAATCCAACAAATTTCATGTAACCTAATAGTAAGACACATGATGGTGCATCCCTCAACTTCTCTATATGTTAATGTTTGATTTGCAAGAGAGAACCATTGGATTGCTAATAGTTAATTCTTTGTTATCCTGTCCATAGACGTCTATATGAAATATTCTTAGTTGCTAAAAGTTGATTTGATGATTATCTCATCTGTATGATACCCAAATGATGGGACGAGTTAAAGGAAGAAACTTGGAGACATGCAGCAGATGTTGCGTACAGGTATTATTAACATTCTATTCTACAAAGTTTACGTTTTGGAGGATGCTTCTTTTCTGTAATTTAGTTCACTCTGTATTCCTTTAGCTTTTTGCTCAACTTATGTTGTTCACTTTGTAATTAGGGCTATAGGATCAATGAGGCGAAAAGCAATTTAATAATGATCATTGGAAAACGGTAGTGCTGGTATAACCGAAACAATGCGCACACACTCATAAGATATTTTTCATGCTAGCAAATCAGCTTGAAGAATCTACTCAAAGGTTTGTGTTTTACAATTGTCAAAATTTGAAATCATTGGTGGGTCTTTTTTGTTGGTGTATTCGTATAAAAAAAGGTAAGATGTTTGATTTGCTTAATTAATCTGGTGATCAAGAATCTGATCAAAAACTACTTTCTCAGCAACTTGGTGATGCAATTCTGGTCTATTTACATCATCTCCCAGTACATTATAATAGGATACGTGCATAAATTATAACCCGGTCTTTGCTGAAACAATATTAGGCTTAACAACAGCTCCTATACAATCCATTAGTGATCAGTTTTCCGATATGCTGAAGGTTTCCATCTATTACTAGTCATGAAATGATATTGACTTGGCTCATTTATCGGTGCCCAAAAGGTCCGAGTCATTTTACTACCGTATCATGTAATGGCTCATACAATTTGGATCAGCAGATGGTCTGTTTGACTTGCTGTGATGGAGTTCTCAAAACAAGGTTTTTGGAATGATTGTTGTTGCAAGTTTCTTTGCAGGTTACTGATAAACTTGTGAAAGTTTGACTTTGAAAGTCCAGCAAGTTGTAGAGTCCATAAATGCAACACCAATAAGTAGGACCAAGTTTTTAGTGTAAGATCTTTGGTTGTTCAAGAATAACATAAATAACTAACTACTGTCTTGTTTCGGTTATAAAGGTAAGACCTCAAAATGTGATTTTCTGGAACCTCGTATGCTTAGACTTAAATTTCATATTGGTGGTTCGATCTCATTTGTTACCTTTTTAAGAACATTCATTTTGGTGATCATTAAGGTCTTTGGCCTTTTAGTCATACCAATGTATATATTGAGTCATGAAGATGTAATCATATATAAAAGGGAAAAATCTTTAATAATGTACCATATTTGTCACAAAAATTACTTTTGTGTAGCGAACAAAAAAAATAGCTTTTTGATGCACTGAACTTTCATTTTTTTGGTCTTTTTGATGTACTATTGACATTTTTGCCCCTCAAATTATTAAAAATCTAAGGGCAAAAATGTCACGAAAATACATCAAAAAGGAAAAAAAGTCGAGTATAAGGGGTAGAAAGACTATTTTTTTTGTTCGCTCCACGAAAGTAATTTTTGTGACAAGTATGATACATTATTAAAGATTTTTCCCTATATAAAAAGCTCAGGCAAAAGGGGTGGATAATATGTCAAAAGACAGTTTGAAATGGACTCATGAAGTTAATGTGGGTGGGTTCATGTGCAAGTTGTATTACGAAACTTGTAGTTGTAACAAAACTTGGTTTAGTTAAAGGCCAATCATGAATAGATTGAAACATATTAAAGGATTAAGAACTACTTTACTGATAATTCAAATTTATCATCCAATGCTTGATTTTTGTTCAAACAGGAAAATTTTAAGGCTTAATCTCTAAAAAAACCAACTAGGCAGAATCAACATCGGTTATATTCCCAGTTTAGGATTGGATAAGGTAAACAAAAAAGAATGTCCATTAAATTAACATCAATGTCATTGATGATTTATACTTGTGGAGCTACTTATTTTGACCAATTTTAATAGCAATGTCATTGGTGGTTTTTATACTTGTGGAGCTACTTATTTTGACCAATTTTAATGCCTACTGATGTTGAAAAACATTTTAGAGGCTTAATAACTACAAATAAGACAAGTTAACTTTTTCACATTATTTTATTTGAAAAAGCATATCATTATGGTGTTAGTACAAGTTTAATGATCATAAGAAATGATATTCACACATGCATGCACCTTTTTAGTTAATTAATGCCACCTATTTTTTGTTAGTTTTTCCAAAGTGTATATAAGAAAAAGTCATACGAAATAAGTTGCTTGTTACTGGGGATAAAATTATGTTTTTAAATCATGGGTTATATAGCTCGTGTTTGAACTAACTTATACCTATCTGTAAACGAAAAAATATTAATATTAAATGAGGGGGATTAAGTGTAAAAAGAGAAAGATTGTGGTGCTGAGTGTATTGTACGGGACTACTTGAACAAATTATTCTTTGTTAGAAAAAGCATCTTTCACGCCAGCGAACGTTGGACGGACATCTCATTGGAAAAACAGCTTCGTAATCCACTCATGATATCCCAAGATTTTACGCCTTTACCACCCATATTGTTCATTGTTTGTGCAAATATAGTCCTTTATGTTTGGTGCTAAAATCATAATTTTCCCAAAATAGATATGCTCCGTACATTTTAAGCAGTTACAAAACCAGGTTTTAAATTAAAGGAACCGATTGCATAGAAATTTTCAGCTATAATACAAGTCTTTTGAACCGGGTGCAGTTAAGAAAAACCGGAATTATTTACGAAAAATTAACCGAAACATAATTTCATCGGGGTCTTATCAAAAGAACATTATAAAGTACTTGGTTGGAGAGATAAAAAAACATTATTCAAGATAACTCTTATCATTATCAAAAGAACTCTCTCAAAAAAGCTCTCAAGGGTGAAATCATCACTAATCATTTAGGCATCATTCCTAATTCTTGTAATCATCATTACAACCTTTGCAAGACCTTTTCAATTATGTTTTCAAGTGATCAATTTTTGTGATTATGACTTTGTTTGCTATGAGTGGCTAGTGTCTTTGTGCATTTGCCTAGATGATGTTTGTAACATGATAATTGGTTGATTGTGATTGTATGGTTCTATTCCTATTTCAAGCTAATACTAAGAACGAATTATGCTTTTAAGTTTCATGTGACAAATAGTTTATCAAGTTAGATTGGTTGTTGATAGTGTAAGGGACATTGTTAATCGATCAATTGTCGCCCTTTGTCTATGAAGGTGCTATCTTATGTATTAACCATTTCATAAAGTAACTTGAGTAAACAAGAAACTAAAATGTGTGGTTGTCAATTACTTGTGAAACTATCACGAATCAAGTGGTTGAATTGTTTTAGTCTTGCGTGATCAAACTTAATATTGTTTTTGTCATCTTGACGAGGATTGCAAGTGTTAGAAACAAGAGGATTAGAACACCATCTAATTTATTGATCAAAAATGTTGGAACCATTGTCATAATCAAACTAAGTGAATTGTTCAAACTAGTCTAGGCAAGTGTAGTCTTAATATATTGAATTCTCCATTATTGTTATTGCTTGCTATTTGCGTAATCATGGTTAAGCTCGTTAATCTCAAACTCACGTTTCAAAACTAAACAAATCCTTGTGAACGACCTCGGCTTACCGAATCATTTCTTGCTATACACGGACGAGTATAGTTGCTCATATGTGTTTTGTTTGAATCATTGGTAGATCGTGTTTATAAATTTTAAAACTTGCACTCGTGAGACACATCATACACCCAAAATATGAATGATTGAGTAACCAAACTGTTTCAACACATCTTTAGTATTCACTTTAATGTTTAATGCATTCAAGTTGTTTTAACTTGTGGCATGCAACTGTTAAACAGAATATCCTTCTGTTGGAACTGAATTTTGCATATGCGTTGTTACTTTGACTTATGAAAGTCAACATAGATTTTAGTTACAACTTAATCGGAAAATGAATCAGATACATAGCCACACCCCGCAAATTCCCAAAACTAGTTTACATCTTCCTCTTGTTCTTTCCTAAGTCTATCCTCCTCCTCTTGTTTAGCCTTTGCTTCTTCTTCTAGTGTTTGTATCAATGCTTCTTGGTTTAATCTCCATTGATGTTTATGTTTATCATTAAGATATCTACCAGCCAGCCACTCATGTTCAACCGTTTCTTCTTCTTCTAACAATTTGATTATTTCTTCTTCGTTTAATGTTCCCCTACCACCTACACCACTCCCATTCCCATAAAGTGTATCCTTGTGGAAAACCCTAACTAAGCGTTTTTTTTTTTTTTTTTTTTTTTTTTTTTTTTTTTTTTTTTTNTTTTTGAACTTGTGTTTGTGAATTTGGGGTTATAAATACTGAAATGGTGTTTGAGAAATTTGGTTGTGTTTGGTGGGAAAGAAGGCAAATGGGTGGATTTGCGATTATTGAAGAAAAGGAGGGTAAAATAGTCATTTCACATGGCCTCTAACGTGAAACTAAGGAGCGTCAGATAAAAACAAGAATTTGCAACTATAGTAACTCATTACGGACAAAACTCGCAAAAAAATAAAATGTTAGGGACATTTCTCGCACATTGTTTTTGGCAGATAAACTCGAGCACATTTGAACTATCTACGTGGCTCACATTGTCATTATTCCTGGTTTATCTGATTTAATAAATTCAATTTGAAGTTTTCTTTTCCGATACATTTCTTGCAATTTTCGAAAAGTTTAGAGACATTTTTACAGTTTACTCAAAAATATAAGTTTCAACTTCTAGCTTATAAGCTCAAGCTCCAGCTCTAAACTTGAACACTTTTTATAAAAATTTGTAACCTTCCATTTAATCATCTACATAAATTGACGTTATCATCAACAATCATACGAAATGTAAAGCATTGAATGTGATTGAAACGAGAATAATGGTTTTGACTAATAATAACGTATAGTATAGTAGGGACTAGGGAGGATAAAAGCAAGAAAGAAAGAAAGAATTCAAAAAAATTTGAAACGGAAGTGAATTTGAAAAAACATTGGTTGTAGTGTGAGAGGGGTGGTAAATTGGTAAGGGATACCATAACCAAACCCTCCCTATGGGAGGCAAGTACAAACCCTCCCTATGGGTAGGGTACTGTACACAGTACGGAATTACTGTTCATCGTATATTTTTCATGCTAGCAAATCAGCTTGAAGAATCTCAAAGGTTCGTGTTTTACAATTGTCAGAATTTGAAATCATTGGTGGGTCTTTTTTGTTAGCGTATTCGTATAAAAAAGGTAGACGTATGATTTGCTTAATTAATCTGGTGATCAAGAATCTGATCAAAAGCTACTTGCTCAGCAACTTGGTGATGCAATTCTGGTCTATTTACATCATCTGCCGATGCATAAATTATAACCCGGTCTTTGCTTAAACAATTACTAAAGAAATTGCTAAACGACGACACAAACATACAAATATCCCTCGTAGGCTTAACAACAGCTCCTTGCAATCCATTAGTGATCAATTTTACGATAGGCTGAAGGTTTCCATCTATTACTAGTCATGAAATGATATTGACTTGGCTCATTTATCAGTGCCCAAAAGGTCCGAGTCATTGTACTATCGTATAATGGCTATGCTTTTTCATACAATTTCGATCAGCAGATGGTCTTTTTCTTTAAAGTCTGATGGAGTTCTGAAAACAAGGTTTTTGGAATGATTGTTGTTGCAAGTTTCTTTGCAGGTTGCTGATAAACTTGTGAAAATTTTGACTTTGAAATTCCAGCAAGTTGTAGAGTCCATAAATGCAACACCAATAAGTAGGACCAAGTTTTTAGTGTAAGATCTTTGGTTGTTCAAGAATAACATAAATAACTAACTACTGTCTTGTTTCGGTAATAAAGGAAAGACCTCAAAATGTGATTTTCTGGAACCTCGTATGCTTAGACTTAAATTTCATATTGGTGGTTCGATCTCATTTGTTACATTTTTAAGAACATTCATTTTGGTGATCATTAAGGTCTACCAATGTATATATATTGAGTCATGAAGATGTAATCATATATAAAAAGCTCAGGCAAAAGGGGTGGATAATATGTCAAAAAGACAGTTTGAAATGGACTCATGAAGTTAATGGGAGAAAGATGTCAACAAGAAGGATAATGTAAATATACATGTGGGTGGGTTCATGTGCAAGTTGCATTATGAAACTTTTGTAGTTGTAACAAAATTTGGTTTAGCTAAAGGGGTTTACTTAAAAGGCCAATCATGAATAGATTGAAAATATTAAAGGATTAAGAACTATTATACTGATAACTCAAATTTATCATCCAATGCTTGATTTTTGTTCAATCAGGAAAATTTGAAGGCCTTAATCTCTAAAAAAACCGACTAGGCAGAATCAACATTGGTTATATATTCCCAGTTTAGGAAATATTCAAATCATTGGATAAGGTAAACAAAAAGAATGTCCATTAAATTAAACCAAGTTTAATGTCATTGATGATTTTTATAAGTGGAGCTACTTATTTTGACCAATTTTAATAGCAATGTCATTGGTGATTTATACTTGTGGAGCTACTTATTTTGACCAATTTTAATGCCTAGTGATGTTGAAAAACATTTTAGAGGCTTAATAACTACAAATAAGACAAGTTAACTTTTTCACATTATTTTATTTGAAAAAGCATGTCATTATGGTGTTAGTACAAGTTTAATGATCATAAGAAATGATATTCACACATGCATGCACCTTTTTAGTTAATTTATGCCACCTGTTTTGTTAGTTTTTCCAAAGTGTCTTGTTTGTTTTTCTGGTATAAGAAAAAGTCACACGAAATAAGTTGCTTGTTGGTGTGTTACTTGTTGGGGATAAAATTATGTTTTTAAATCATGGGTTATAGCTCGTGTTTGAACTAACTTACACCTATCTGTAAACGAAAAAATATTAATATTAAATGAGGGGGATTAAGTGTAAAAAGAGAAAGATTGTGGTGCTGAGTGTATTGTACGGGACTACTTGAGCAAATTATTCTTTGTGAGAAAAAGCATCTTTCACGCCAGCGAACGTTGGCCGGACATCTCATTGGAAAAACAGCTTCGTAATCCACTCATGATATCCCAAGATTTTACGTCTTTGCCACCCATATTGTTCATTGTTTGTGCAATTATAGTCCTTTATGTTTGGTGCTAAAATCATAATTTTCCCAAAATAGATATGCTCTGTACATTTTAAGCAGTTACAAAACCAGGTTTTAAATTAAAGGGATCGATTGCATAGAAAAACCGGAATTATTTACGAAAAATTAACCGAAACATAATTTCATCGGAGTCTTATCAAAAGAACATTATAAGGTACTTGGTTAGAGAGATAAAAAACATTATTCAAGATAACTCTTATCATTATCAAAAGAACTCTATCAAAAAAGCTCTGGGTGAAAAACGCAAAATATATATAAATATATATATATATATATATATATATATATATATATATATATATATATATATATATATATATATATATATATATATATATATATATATATATATATATTATGAAGCTAGAAACCATTATTCATCATTGTAATCATCAAGGAAATCATCACTAATCATTTAGGCATCATTCCTAATTCTTGTAATCATCATTACAACCTTTGCAAGACCTTTTCAATTATGTTTTCAAGTGATCAATTTTCTGTGATTATGACTTTGTTTGCTGTGAGTGGCTAGTGCCTTTGTGCATTTGCCTAGATGATGTTTGTAACATGATAATTGGTTGATTGTGGTTGTATGGTTCTATTCCTATTTCAAGCTAATACTAAGAACGAATTATGCTTTTAAGTTTCATGTGACAAATAGTTTATCAAGTTAGATTGGTTGTTGATAGTGTATTGACATTGTTAATCGATCAATTGTCGCCCTTTGTCTATGAAGGTGCTATCTTATGTATTAACCATTTCATAAAGTAACTTGAGTAAACAAGAACTAAAAGGTGTGGTTGTCAATTACTTGTGAAACTATCGCGAATCAAGTGGTTGAATTGTTTTAGTCTTGCGTGATCAAACTTAATATTGTTTTTGTCATCTTAAAATCTTGACGAGGATTGCAAGTGTTAGAAACAAGAGGATTAGAACACCATCTAATTTATTGATCAAAAATATTGGAACCATTGTCATAATCAAACTAGTGAATTGTTCAAACTAGTCTAGGCAAGTGTAGTCTTAATATATTGAATTCTCCATTATTGTTATTGCTTGCTATGTGCGTAATTCTTGTTAAGCTCGTTAATCTCAAACTAACGTTTCAAAACTAAACAAATCCTTGTGAACGACCTCGGCTTACCGAATCATTTCTTGCTATACACGGACGAGTATACTTGCTCGTATGTGTTTCGTTTGAATCATTGGTAGATCGTGTTTATAAATTTTAAAACTTGCACTCGTGAGACACATCATACACCCAAAAAATGAATGACTGAGTAACCAAACTGTTTCAACACATCTTTAGTATTCACTTTAATGTTTAATACATTCAAGTTGTTTTAACTTGTGGCATGCAACTGTTAAACAGAATATCCTTTTGTTTGGAACTGAATTTTGCATATGCATTGTTACTTTTACTTATGAAAGTCAACATAGATTTTAGTTACAACTTAATCGGAAAATGAATCAGATACATAGCCACACCCCGCAAATTCCCAAAACTAGTTTACATCTTCCTCTTGTTCTTTCCTAAGTCTATCCTCCTCCTCTTGTTTAGCCTTTGCTTTTACTTCTAGTGTTTGTATCATGCTTCTTGGGTTTAACTGCTCCATTGATGTTATGTTACATTAGATAATCTACCAGCAGCAACTCATGTTCAACCGTTTCTGTGCTGACTTACCTAACAATGATTGATTATTCTTCTTCGTGTAATGTCCCCCGGACTACCATACACCCAATCCATTCCCATAAAGTGATATCTTGTGGAAAACGAACTAAGCGTTTTTTTTTTTTTTTGTTTTTTTAGCGTTTTTGTTACTGAGGGTATGTTTAAGATAACTGTAGTGAATGGAGTGATACGTTTAGGATAGAAGACCTAAAATAGTTATAAAAAGAATCACGCAGTTGCCTCAGTAATATCCTTTCCAAAACCACGATCGTGGTAAAGTCCGATTTGTATGGGATCGTAGTCTGCACGCAGGTATTGACCTGAGAGTCTGTTGGAGGAGGTTGGAGTATAGATCGTGCAAGGGGGCATTTGAAGTAGGCACTACGATGATGATTGCAACAACGGTTGGGGATCAAGCGTTTCCTCCCTGTGATAAAAGCTCGCTCTGACAATACCTAACGGTCCAATTCAAACAGGAAGGACACCAGGCCAATGAGCATTACAAATCTCAAAACGGCTGAGAGCCATGACCCAAGTGTAAAGATCTCACCCTCAACCCACGCAATCCTAACACCTTTCCTAAAATATAATCTCGAGTCGAAATCTTTTACACACCCTGCCCACGCGTACGCGTCGAATATCCTTGCTTGCTTTCACGTTTGCAATAGTATGAACAATTACCAGTAGGGACCGGGTATTTATGCCTAACAGACCTTTTAAGGGTTGTGTGATGAAACTAGGGTGTGTCCAAGCATGGTGGGTTCTGTGACGGCTTTGGTGATGGTTGTTGCAGGGGGCGGAAGGGGTTGTTGAAGTTATCGGATTCGTCCATTTCGTTTTGAAGAAGTATAATTGAATATGTGTGAATTTGTGTTTCAGAACTTGTGTTTGTGAATTTGGGGTTATAAATACTGAAATGGTGTTTGAGAAATTTGGTTGTGTTTGGTGGGAAAGAAGACAAATGGGTGGATTTGCGACTATTGAAGAAAAGGATGGTAAAATAGTCATTTCACATGGCGTCTAACGTGAAACTTAGGAGCGTTAGCCAAAAACAAGAATTTGCAACTACAATAACTTTTTACGGACAAAACTCGCAAAAAAATGAAATGTTAGGGACATTTCTCGCACATTTTTTTGGCAGATAGACTCGAGCACATTTGAACTATCTATGTGGCTGAGAGCCGTCACATTGTCATTATTCCTGGTTTATCTGATTTAATAAATTCAATTTGAAGTTTTCTTTTTTGATACATTTCTTGCAATTTTCGAAAAGTTTAGAGACATTTTTACAGTTTACTCAAAAATATAAGTTTCAACTTCTAGCTTATAAGCTCCAGCTCCAACTCCAGCTCTAAACTTGAACACTTTTTATAAAATTTTGTAACCTTCCATTTAACCATCTATATAAATTGACGTTATCATCAACAAAACAATCATACGAAATGTAAAACATTGAATGTGATTGAAACGAGAATAATGGTTTTGACTAATAATAACGTATAGTATAGTAGTACTAGAGGGAGGATAAAAGCAAGAAGGAAAGAAAGAATTCAAAAAAATTTGAAACGGAAGTGAATTTGAAAAAACATTGGTTGTAGTGTGAGAGGGGTGGTAAATTGGTAAATAGAGCTTCCTAGACTTTCCCTATTGTCTCTGTCTTTGTCTCATTTTGATTTTGAGAGAGTCTTTGACCACAATAAACACAAAAAAATTCTAATAAATTCTAGAGAGAGAGAGAAAGGTTTTACTACCAACTTTACTTTTAGAGAGAGACACAACACAGACAGACACAACACAAAACACATACTATTGGCTTTGGTTTGGTGTGTGTAAAATAAAATAAAATTGAATTGAATAGAATTAAATAAAATAAAATATATAAATACAGATAGATTACAAAAAAAAACAAACTCATACCTCTTCATTTCTGTGATACACCCAACCAAACCAAAACCAAATTATTCTCTTTCTATTCTTTATTTCAAACAACAACATCATCTTGTTGAAAATCCTAATCATCACCTAATTAAGTTCCAGGTCTTCTTCTTCTTGTTACCGATCTGAGTTGCCACCGAGTTGCGTGTGTGTAACTCATCGTTTATCTATTTATGAGAAGAAGACCGTCATCATCATCGATTACTTAGTTAATGGTATTATTTTTGTTATTATTATGCTTCTTAACTTGTACTACTTAATTAGCTTAATAATTATAATTGAAGTCAAATCTATTCAATTTACTTTCTACTTCTTTTCTTAATTACTGCTTATTCATCTTTTTTTAAAAATAACTTGTTTGTTTGTTATGTAGACACTTTATTTAGGGTTTCTAACTGCTCACCAGACTTGAAACTGTTTTGCTTATTATTCTAGACAGTTCCTTCGGTTTATGGCGGCTTATAGGGTAGTGCCTATGCTCAGGATTATTTAATTTAAGGTCAACTATTTCCCCATACCTAGCATAGGCGAGGACAAATAAACAACGGGGCGATTGTCTACTCGTCTTTTTAGCAATTTCTATATGCTGCGGTATTATTTGTTTAGGCATTAGCGGTTACATACAGCACTCATAAGTTGATGATTTACTCACCTACATGTATCTGTTGCACACAAAACCATGTTGTTGCAACTTCAAATAATGGCTCGATGTTTAGTCAACTGGCCAAGGCTATCTAAGTCAAACAGTCATTTGTCATTCTGTCGATGAAAATGTGCCGCTTGACCCTTCCCCCAATCGATGTCCTTGATTTAGGATAGCTTCATCGGTTACTTTATGCCTCAAGATTAACATATAAGATGTTATTACGAAACTATTTTAAACTCTTTCATCATTTTCGAAAGTAACTAAACACCAACACGAGTTCTAAATTATACTAATAATTAGTGGACGCAAAAGAGTCTTAGACACAAAGTATATAATGATTAGTTGTAATACTGTTGGACCACTTAACTTATTTATATATTTTGACTCTTTGAGACTCAATTTACTTGCTTTTCATTACCACTTAATTAAAACCGTTTGAACTAAATGAATATTCTACAACAAAAAACTCTAAATATCAAACTTGTTATAATTGGATGACAGCAAAAATCATTATTCTGGGGTTCACCGGCTTTTAGTGACTTGTGTAGTATATCCAGTTTCTGGAGCTATTAGTTGTACCCTCTATTTGTGTCTAACACGTAAGTGCTTGCAGGCGGCACCGGTTAATATTATTGTAGGTTCACACGTCTGGGTTGAAGATCCTGCTTTAGCATGGATCGATGGGGAAGTGACCCGGATTAATGGACAGGAGGTTCATGTACGCACCACAAAGGGGAAGACGGTAAGTTTTGCGAGGATATGTTATATCTATGTATCAGGCTATAGTTCCGTCGTACATCAATTAGTAAGTTCACTCGTTTCGGAATTATTTGACTGCAGGTTGTTACGAATGTCTCAAAAGTGTTCCCTAAAGACACCGAAGCTCCTCCTGGAGGTGTAGATGACATGACAAGGCTTTCATATTTGCATGAACCCGGAGTTTTACAAAATTTGGCAGCCCGATACGAACTCAATGAGATTTATGTGAGATGTCACGAATCTTCTTTCCTCAAAATTAGCTTGATAGACAGAATTAATACATTGCTTATAGTAATATTTCTTCTATTGATCCTTTGTTTGTAGACGTATACTGGAAATATTTTAATCGCTATAAATCCATTTCAAAGACTGCCTCATCTGTATGATACCCACATGATGGAACAATACAAAGGAGCAGGATTTGGAGAACTTAGTCCCCACGTTTTTGCTGTAGCCGATGTTGCATACAGGTATATTTTTTACATTCTACTTTAGTATCGTCACTTTTTGCAACTTAGTTCCTATAGCTAACATGGTTTATACATGATTAATAGGGCGATGATTAATGAAGGAAAAAGCAATTCAATCTTGGTCAGTGGAGAAAGTGGTGCTGGTAAAACCGAAACAACAAAGATGCTCATGAGATATCTTGCACATTTAGGTGGTCGATCTGGAGTCGAAGGACGCACAGTTGAACAGCAAGTTTTGGAAGTAAGACTGGAATTTTTATTATTGCTAGATTTAAGTCTTGATTAAGAATTTTTACGGACAATTGTGTATTCATTACTGTTTTTGGTGATGAATTTTGTAGTCAAATCCAGTACTAGAAGCATTTGGCAATGCAAAAACTGTCAGGAACAACAACTCGAGGTACATGATTGTTCCTAAACTTCCAAATCTCTGAATTTTGTAGTCGTGTTATACTCGTATCTCTGTAGTTATGAAACTAACTATCACTATATTGGTTATGGCATGTCAAAACAGTCGTTTTGGTAAATTCGTTGAGATACAATTCGATAAGAGTGGGAGGATATCAGGGGCAGCTATTCGAACTTACCTTCTTGAGAGATCTCGTGTCTGCCAGATATCAGATCCCGAAAGAAACTATCACTGCTTTTATCTTCTTTGTGCTGCACCACCCGAGGTATTTATTTAACTCAACTTATTTTATGATTCGTTCAGTTAATATACTTGACACTTACAAGAGCATTTTCTCCATTTTCAGGACAGGGCTAAGTTTAAATTGGAAAGTCCACAGTCATACCATTACTTGAATCAGTCAAAGTCGTATGAACTTGAGGGTGTAAGTGATGCTCATGAGTATCTTGCTACCAGAAGGGCAATGGACATTGTTGGAATTAGTGAAGAAGAACAGGTTAATATTATATATATGTGTCCTATATATTTGTTATTATTGTCTTTTAGGTTTCTTATAGTGCAGAGATCTTTCAGGATGCAATTTTCAGGGTTGTAGCTGCAATTCTTCATCTTGGTAATATCGAGTTTGCAAAGGGTGAGGAGATAGATTCCTCGGTGCTAAAAGATGAGAAATCTAGGTTCCATCTGAATGTGACAGCTGAGTTGCTTATGTAAGTTTTGACATCTGTTTGTAATAACTATGATCTGCGGCCTCCTAACTTACATTCTGAATGATGGTTTTTGAATATTGATTTCGGTGACCACCATGTCTCGACAGGTGTGATGCTAAGAGCTTAGAGGATGCACTGATCAAACGTGTAATGGTGACACCAGAAGAAGTTATCACAAGAACTCTAGATCCTGAAGCTGCACTTGGCAGTAGGGATGCTTTAGCTAAAACTGTCTACTCTCGCTTGTTTGACTGGTAAGAATTTAAAACTGGTGTCGTTTATAAAAAATGTAAAACATGAATGTCTTATTAATCTTATAAAGATCTAATATCTCATTACTTTTGTAGGATTGTGGAGAAGATAAACAATTCAATTGGACAGGATCCGAACTCAAAATCACTAATTGGTGTCCTTGATATATACGGGTTTGAGAGTTTTAAGCATAACAGGTACGTATAAAAACCTGTCCCACCTTAAGGCAAGAATGCATGAACTTGAATGCTATAACGCTGACAAAACCTTATTTTGAAATAGTTTTGAGCAGTTCTGCATCAACTTCACAAATGAAAAACTGCAACAACATTTTAACCAGGTTCGCTTCTATCAATCAGACTAGAAAATCGCAACTATAAAAATTTTCTGCTTATGTTTTCGTTGTTGTTGAATTCTTTCTTGCAGCATGTGTTTAAAATGGAACAAGAAGAGTACACAAAAGAAGCGATAGATTGGAGCTACATAGAGTTCGTTGACAACCAAGATGTTTTGGATCTTATCGAGAAGGTGTTAAACTAATCTGTGCTTGTTTGCATGCACTTTTCATCCCTATTTTAATTACTGTAATGAACACTAACAAATTTTGTTGCAGAAACCTGGAGGAATCATCTCACTTCTGGATGAAGCCTGGTACCACTCTTTTATAAAATTTTACATATTTTCATTCTATTTATAGCATTATTAATGCTCGTTAAAAACTGGATGCAGCATGTTCCCCAAGTCCACTCATGAAACCTTTGCTCAGAAGATGTACCAAACATATCCGAAACACAAGCGTTTCATCAAACCAAAGCTTTCTCGTACTAGTTTTACAATAGCTCATTATGCTGGAGAGGTATAGATGTATATTCACATGCGATAAATGGTTGCTTTCTTTCTTTGCTTAGTTGCTTGTTTTGCTGATCAATATATGCAATTTTTTGCTTTTACTGCAGGTGACTTATTTAGCTGATCAGTTTCTAGACAAAAATAAGGATTATGTGGTGGCCGAACATCAGGATTTATTAACCGCCTCAAAATGCTCCTTTGTTGTTGGTTTGTTTCCTCCACTTCCTGTAGAGTCATCCAAGTCTTCCAAATTTTCATCCATTGGTTCCCGCTTCAAGGTATTGCTGTTTTTAATGGCCTTAACCAGATTTTTTTATGTGATGGCACGATACTCTACTTCTCCACAGCTCTTGCTACAAAATTTTCCTTTTCACATTTACTTATATTCTGATCAAAGATGAACTTGTCTACTAAATGCAGCTGCAACTTCAATCTTTAATGGAGACTTTGAGCACAACAGAACCTCACTACATTAGATGTGTGAAGCCGAACAATGTTCTCAAGCCTGCTATTTTTGAAAACCTAAACATTATCCAACAATTAAGATGTGGTGTAAGAATTTTCGTGACTCTTGATTTATTTGGGATTAAGTGTCTCTCCACTCTTTTTTGATGGAATTGTACCTTGTATTGTAGGGTGTTTTGGAGGCAATCAGGATTAGTTGTGCTGGTTATCCCACCAGGCGAACATTTGACGAGTTTCTTCTTCGTTTTGGTGTTCTTTATCCAGATGTTCTGGATGGAAAGTACGGTTCAAATCCATCTGTTTTTAAAATTTCTGTTTTCTTCTTTATTCTAATTTTCCAATAATGCCATTTATGTAGCTATGATGAGAAGGTTGCATGCCAGAAGCTGTTAGATAAAATGGGATTGAAAGGCTACCAGGTAAATTACCTTGGCCTAATGTAACATCTTTATAAATCTCATTATTCTAGACCATACAAACATACCATTGGTGAGTTATAGCTTCTAGATATCAAGATTTAACATTATTAATACCTTTGCAGATTGGTAAGACCAAGGTGTTTCTGCGAGCTGGTCAAATGGCAGAACTTGATGCAAGGAGGGCAGAAGTTCTTGGGAACGCAGCTAGAATTATTCAGAGGCAAATGCGTACTTACATTGCACGCAAGGAGTATATTTCAATACGTAAAGCCGCTATCCAGCTGCAGGCTTGCTGGCGAGGTACCTCCACAATAGTGTGTAATTAGTTATATTTAGATATCCGAAAGTCTTATTAGAGTCTGGTTTTCTTTCTATTCTTTGTACAGGTTTATCAGCTTGCAAGCAATTTGAGCAGTTGAGAAGAGAAGCAGCAGCAGTCAAGATTCAAAAGGACTTCAGGTGTTTTGTTGCTAGCAAATCATACCAAACACTCAGGGTTTCTACAATCGCACTGCAAACTGGTTTGAGAGCGATGACTGCTCGCGATGATTTCAGACACCGCAAGCAAACGAAAGCTGCAATTTGTATACAGGTTTGGTTAAGAACAACACGATTATAAATTAATTCATATAATTATATGAATTATAATTTTTTTTTGATGGTATGCAGGCTCACTACCGTTGCTACAAAGCACATTCTTACTACACGAGCCTTCAGAAGGCTGCTTTATATACTCAATGTGGTTGGAGGCGAAGAGTTGCCAGGAGAGAGCTACGGGCACTTAAAATGGTATTTATCACGTCACGACGGCCTTATGATTTCTGGTAATTATATTTTGCATAGATTTAGTGACCAAGTATTTGTGAATGTTCAGGCTGCAAGGGAGAGTGGGGCCCTCAAAGAGGCAAAAGACAAACTAGAAAAGCGTGTGGAAGAACTTACATGGCGTTTGCAGTTGGAGAAGCGATTAAGGGTAAATATAGTTAACTGTTCCCACCTTATATATTATACGTAATGATTTCTCATAACCACTGTGATTGTACTCTTCTGCAGACTGAATTAGAAGAGTCGAAAGCACAAGAAACTGCAAAGTTTCAGGATGCTCTACGTGCTATGCAAATCCAAATAGATGAAGCAAATGCTAAAGTAATTAAAGAACGTGAGGCAGCACGAAAAGCTATTGAAGAGGCTCCTCCTGTGGTTAAGGAGACTCCAATTATAGTTCAGGACACCGAAAAGGTTGACACCTTGACAGCTGAGGTGGAAAGTTTGAAGGTAGATACTTTAAATAGGTCATAGTTTTTAAAAATTTGTTATTTTAAATGATATTCGATATCGATAGGGTGTGGTAGCTTAATTTATACCTTTGTGCAGAGTTTGCTGCAAAATCAAAAGCAGGAGGTAGAAGAGGCTAAAAAGTCCTTGATAGAAGCTGATGCTAGGAATGCCGAGTTAATGAAAAAGTTTGAAGATGCTGAAAAAAGAGCAGAGCAGCTTCAAGAATCAACTCAAAGGTTTGTGTTCAGAATACTAAAAAAGTTTGATTCATTAATGTATATCTGTATAGTGTGCCTTTAACAAACTTGATTGTTTGCGAAAGTATTACAAATGTCTTTTTTGTTGTATAGGCTTGAAGAAAAGCTCTCCAATATGGAGTCCGAGAATCAAGTGCTTCGTCAACAAGCATTGACCATGTCACCTACTGGAAAATCCTTGTCCGCAAGACCGAGAACAACGATTATTCAGGTACTGGACAAAAAGTTATAACTTGAAGCTTAGCTATTCATGTTGCTCATGTAGATTCATTCTTAATTCGTAATATCCATTTTGATGAATTTACAGAGAACTCCAGAAAATGGGAATGCTCGCAATGGAGAAACTAGGGTGTCTACACCTGTAAGTATAGTTAATATGCTTTGATAGACTCCATAAGATAAGTTATGATGCAAAATATAATTTTGCTTGTGTTTTTTCATGGGTTTCAGGAGTCGGCACTTGTTTTACCTAATTCGAGAGAGCCTGAGTCTGAGGAGAAACCACAAAAGTCCTTAAACGAAAAGCAACAAGTAAGTGGTTATGATCATGAATCTAATTGTACTCTGAAAACTCGATTGATACTATTTTTTTTATATGATCTTTTCTAATATGCTGATCATCTAATGCTTGCAGGAGAACCAGGATCTACTTATCAAGTGTATCACACAAGATCTAGGATTCTCGAGTGGCAAACCAGTTGCTGCTTGTTTGATATACAAAAGCCTTCTCCATTGGAGGTCGTTTGAAGTTGAAAGAACTACTGTGTTTGACCGGATTATACAAACCATTGCTTCAGCTATAGAGGTAAGTACTTCAAATATTTTGTTACTCTTTCTTGGCGCCTCATTACAAGCTATGAAGCTGATTTTGAACTTCATGTGACGCAGGTCCAGGATAGTAATGATGTGTTAGGCTACTGGTTGTGTAACACGTCCACGTTGCTGACACTACTTCAACACACCCTTAAAGCTAGTGGAGCAGCTCATATGACTCCACAACGGCGGAGGTCATCATCCGCATCTCTTTTTGGAAGGATGTCACAAGTATGACCATAATCATCATATATTACCACTTTTAATATAAGTAACGATCTTTCTATTTGAATGAAATTTATACTTAAAAATTAACCTCAGGGATTGCGGGCATCTCCTCAAAGTGGCGGTCTTTCATTCCTTAATGGTCGAGTTCTTGGTAGACTTGATGATTTGCGTCAAGTGGAGGCCAAATATCCAGCTTTGTTGTTTAAACAACAACTTACAGCATTCCTTGAGAAGATATATGGAATGATACGAGACAATCTAAAGAAAGAAATATCTCCATTGCTTGGATTATGTATCCAGGTAATTTCTTCTTTATTTTGTTGGTATTTGACAATGTGCCCAAAATAATGGTAGATTATCAGCAGAACAAAATGAGATGGTGGGATGGATTAAAATTGGTTCAGGTTTGTTTAGGTCTCCAGATTTTTAATATGCAGTCACTTGATGCAGGCTCCCAGGACATCTCGTGGAAGTTTAGCTAAAGGACGTTCACAAGCTAATGCTGTTGCTCAAAAACAATTAATTGCTCATTGGCAGAGTATCGTCAAAAGCCTTGATAATTACTTGAAAACGATGAAAGCAAATTTCGTAAGTTTTTGAACCTTAAAACATCAGTGATATCTCTTCTTCTATATGCTTAAAATTTTTCCTGTTTACTGCTTTGACAGGTGCCTCCATTTTTGGTGCGTAAAGTATTTACACAGATCTTCTCATTTATCAATGTTCAGCTATTTAACAGGTAAAAATAGATGGAATTAAAATGTTGCAATACAGGTGGGTCGGTGGGTTGGTATTTAGGTTCTGGTCAAAACACATTATCTTAATTTTCGGACAGAGCGGGTTGGCTCGTTTTGAGCTGACCTGCGAAGGCTTATTATGTGCAAACAGTCTTTAAAAATAACCAAGGCTTCTGCTAAGTTTTTTTAATTTACCCTTTTAACCTTTATCAATAAAACACAATCTGAATCGGCTTGTTTTCTTATAAATGGGTTAAATTTGACACCTTATGAAAATATATTTGTTTTCTTATAAATGTGCAAACGACTTCAATAATAATCAAGTGCTATTTACATCATTGCTGACAATTCTCTTATTTATTGAAAGTCTTCTATTGCGTCGTGAGTGCTGCTCATTCAGTAATGGGGAATATGTGAAGGCGGGGTTGGCTGAACTTGAACAATGGTGTTGTTATGCCACTGAGGAAGTAAGCAGTAGCCCGAAGTAATAGTTACTGAAAAAAAATCTTTATTTTATCACTATTAACTAACATATATTGATTTTCAGTACGCCGGCACCGCTTGGGATGAGTTGAAGCATATTAGACAGGCTGTTGGATTCTTGGTTATACATCAAAAGCCCAAGAAAACCTTAAATGAAATAACCAACGAACTTTGTCCCGTAAGTTGACAAATTTTTTTCTTCTTATTCCCGTTTCCTGTAGCCTTGTTTCTCCTGTTATGTTCAAGACTTTTTTATTTGCTCTTGCAGGTGCTTAGCATACAGCAACTATACAGAATTAGCACGATGTATTGGGATGACAAATACGGCACACACAGTGTTTCTTCGGAAGTAAGTTACATTAATTTAAAAAATTTCTTATCTATACGTGGCTTTGAAACTTATTGTTATTCCAACATCCTTCTAAGGGTTTTTTCTCACTTAGGTCATTTCAAGTATGAGAGTTATGATGACGGAGGACTCGAACAATGCTGTTAGCAGTTCATTCTTATTAGATGACGACTCCAGGTAAGTTTCCAAGTTCAAGTCACTTATCATTTTTCTTGGTAACAATATGCAAATTAGAAACTGTTACTTATTGGGTGATATCTGGCTTATTGATGCAGCATACCATTCTCTGTGGATGACATATCCAAGTCTATGCCACAAGTGGACATAGGCGATATTGAACCTCCACCATTGATTCGTGAAAACTCAGGTTTCGTATTTTTACATCAACGGACAGAGTGATGGTCGGATAGATGAAAAGAAGTGTGACAACATGGAATCCTTTTGATGTCACGGCTGCATACCTGTGAATACTTTTTGGTTCATTTTATTTGGGTGTGCTTATACATTTTTTTCGTTATTTTCCCAGGCAGTTTGGGTTTTTTAGTAGTGTCTGGGATTCAATTTATTTTGGTGTCTCTTTCGAGCCTTTGGGTTAGGTTGGAAAGGGGTGATTTATTCAATTTAGATATGGCAATTCATAATATTGCCAGAAGTGTGATGATATTGGTAAAAAAAAATATTTGTATGGTAATGGGAGGGTGGATGTAGGTTTTATATTTATTTATAGTTGCAAATTGTTAGGTTACAATTTGCGGTAGTGTCAACGAAACTGTATAGCTGCGTTTTGTATACTGTATATGACACACCTTCCCTTAAAGTTCTACGTTGTCGTAAATTACTTGTATGTATAGCTTTGCATGACCATCGTCCTGTTTTGGCGATTCAGTGGCGTTGCGCGCTATCAAGTTTTGTTCTATGTGACTATCAAATCTAGCATTTCACTTGCCAGACCATTAGGATATCATATGAGGCCAAATAATCGGACCTGATTATTCCTAGTACTCCCTCCGTCCCAAATTTATTGTCCACTATTGACTTTTTGTCTTTCTTCTCCAACTTTGACCTTCAATATTTGTGGGTGTTATATAATATTTGATGCAAAATATATAAATGGATTGAGTTTTAAGTGTACTTTTCAATGGTATAATTTTTCATCAAGTATTCTTTAACAAAAAAAACTATTTATGGTCAAAGTTGAACCAGTTTGACTTTGAAAATTCAAACTGGACAATTATTTTGGGACGGAGGGAGTAATAAGTTACTTAAACATATGGATGGCAAAAATGCTATAACAATGTTTTAGTGGCAAATGAGGGTTGCTCTTTTAACCAAAAAAACATAAATATTTAGAAAGGGTATTATTTAGTCATTCAACTATCCATATCTTCATTTCTTACACATGAGACGAGAACAAATACACTCTTTAAGTCCTCTTTGGCTTGAACTCCATGGCATTACTTAATTTTATTTCTCTCTCTTGTTTAACTTACAACACCTTGAATTAGTTTTTGTCTTGGGAGGATAAACTTTCACTTTCATTGACCTTTGATTTAGATTTTGTTTTGATTGGTTTGGAGAAGAGGTTTGGGGGATCAGTTCTATGACTTTTTTTATTTTTATTTTTATTTTTTTTATTTATTTATTTTTTTATTTTTTTTATTTTTTAAATATGTTTATTTGGTTTGCTGGTGTGTTTATTGGGCTGTGAGGGTGAAAGGCCCAGTTTAGAGGAGAGTAGTGGGCTAATGAGTGAGTGGTGTTTAATGGACTCATGATGGGTCGAGTAAGTATTTTCAATCACATTCACACCTATGGCAGCAAGTGGGATTGTTAAAAGTACAACCAACTAATTTAGCATCTTAATTGTAGCAGCAGAATAAGAAGCTGCTGTTTGTAGAATCTGCATGGATGAACTTCACGAGGGCGCCCAAGATACCCTTAAGTTGGCTTGCAATTGCAGAGGGGCGTTAGGCCTCGCTCACAAAGATTGTGCTACAAAATGGTTTAGCATGAAAGGTAACAGAATTTGTGAGATTTGCAACCAAGAGGTGATGAACTTGCGTGTTATGCATACTCCTACTACATACAGGTATACATGAAAGTTATCATAAATAAATGAAAAAATTAATCAATATCTACCTTTTCATTTAGTATCTTTTGATAAGATATTTATAAAGAAAATCAATTATGAGTTTAAATAGCGTCAACCCCATAACGAACTAAATAAAACCCTAAGCCAACCCTATAAGGCTATCGGGTTGACCCAATAAGCTAAGTTTGACCCTATAAGGCCTTATTGGGTCGGGTCATGGGCATATAACTAACAATACGAAGTGGTTTCTCAGGGTATGGCACGACGCACCTATTCTTCTGATTGTGAGCATGTTTGCTTACATTTGCTTCTTGGAGCCATTTTTGGTATGTGAAGAGTAATCGTAAATCATTTATCTTTTATAATCTTAGAAGCTATACTAGCGCTCCTGATCATATATATGTTGAATTTGTGAAAGGTAACTGAAATTTTGGCCTATGTTGCAATTGCTTTATCCTTGCCATTTGGTTGTATACTTGGTCTCCTAGGATCCATGATAGCGACAACAATAATGGGTACGTAACTTCCTCTTGATATTTCTTTCTAAAACATTTTTTAGTACTTACAGCAATAAATTAATTATGTCCAGTCAGGAGAAGGTATGCATGGATTTATGCAGTGGTTTGTTTTGCATGTCTCTTCCATTATTCCAAGGTAAGTGGTTCAAGCAAGTTCATTCTTAATTTTGCTGAAATAAGACAGAATAAATTAACTATATATGTGATATTTACAGCTTCATCTGACTCTGATTCTGTCCATTTTGCTTGCTACCTTTGCTGGCTTTGGTGGTGGTGCAATGTGGGAACTGCCTTGTTTGCGTATACTTGAGGGGATCAAGCCAATACCGCGAGACCACCCCAAATATTGAACAGCCGCCTCAGCCTTCTCATGCTCAACCAGAGGATTAGGCCTGCTTAGATATATGTAATAATTTACTTTTGTTTTCTCTTAAGTTAAAGACGCTAGAGGCCTGCTTAGATGTATATTGTTGGTTTTATTAATATGGTAATATTCTTTCCTTGGCTTTGTGTCTCCAACTTTTGGTTGGTTTTTTGGGATGTAAACTTTTTCATATTTTGATGATTTGTAGGAGGTTAAAATTGAAACCATAGATTGAATATACATGTGTTTTTTTTCTGCAAAGATGCCTTGAACACAAATTGAAGGAGATACAAAAGAAAAAGGGAAAAATCTTTTTTAATGTATTAAACTTGTCACAAAAATCACTTTCGTGTAGCGAACAAAAAAAAATAGCTTTTTGATGCACTGATATACATTTTTTTGGCCTTTTTGATGTATTATTGACATTTTTGCCCCTGAAAATATTGAAATTCCAAGGGCAAAATAGTCATAAAAAAGTACGAAAATCCATCAAAAAAGACAAAAAATGAAAGTTCAGTACATCAAAAAGCTATTTTTTTTGGACGCTACACGAAAGTGATTTTTGTGACAAGTTTAATACATTAAAAAAGATTTTTCCCAAAGAAAAAAGTTTGGATAATTAATAATAGATTATAGACTCGCGGGTTTCATGGGTGGAAAAAAATTATTCAAAGTTTGGATAATGCCTAAAACTAAAAAACAATGCCATTTGAAATGAAGCGAACATGTATTTACAGAGAAGAATTTAATTGACTAATAGAAAATCCTTATAGTACCTTTTGAAGAACTTAGCAACATTGGCATCAAGTATTTCTATTAAATATAAAAATGTATTATAGAAATGATGTAAAATATAAAATCCGTTACAAAATCTCGTTAGACAACACTCAAAAAGGCTCATTTGCTTTAATTTTAGGGGATAACATTGTTAGATGTAGTCATGTTATGCAAATCTTGTTAATCCTTAATACTTCAAACTTTGAATGCATATTCGTTAACGCTTGATACTTCACCTTTGAATGCAAATTCTTTACCGATAAGGTCTCTCATTTTATTTTTATTTATTTATTTTTTCAGTAAAATGTGTAAATTCTCCTTTTATGTAAAATAAATACGTAAAATGATCAATATAGATGAAAATTAAATACACAAAACATGAAGAGTTTAAGTATACATCTAATGAAACTATCACATACAAAGCTATTCCCTAAATCTTAGCAAACTACGAAGACCATTATCCTGAATAATAATTTGCCATCTTTTGGCTTATCGACTCTGAAGATGCCTTTATGGAAACATGAGGTATATTGGACCCATCATTACTACCAACTACTTGAGCTACTATCCCTTCTATATTTAGCAGGAGGAAGCGGACTATTGTTCAAGTCACACTTTCCTGTTTTTAGTCTATCTAGGTGCTTGCTGTCGTTCAGTGACTACATACGAGTTTATGAACAGTTTATGAATAGTGGCGGAGCTATGTGGGGGTAAGGTGGGCCATGGCCCACCCACAAAGCCCTAAAATTTGTACATAGGTATTTAGTAAAAAGCCAAATGTTGCACAGTGCAACTAATATTGTTTTTCTGGCCTACTTTATCTAATGATAAAGTTCATGTAGAAATACTAATTGTTGTACAACTAATCCATTTGCCCTTATTAACTCTTCTATAAATACTTTACAAAATTTGATTGGCTAAATAAATAAATAATCCTTAACAGTTTAGATTCACTTTTAGATGATTTTAACGATGCGTATGAGCGACGTGTGCAACTAAAGCATTAAATTAACAAGTTTATTGCAACATTTTACATAGTTATATATCATGATGTTTTTTAGCCTTTGCTAACGTCCTTTATTTTATTTTTTTGGCCACCCCAAAAACAAATTCTTGGCTACGCCACTGTTTATGAATTAATGAAATTTCCTCTTCTGTTGTAGCGATACGAACTCAGAAGCAATAGTAAAAGAAGCTATAATCTCGGGGGTGGCTTTCCGCAATATCTTTGAAAACAAAATGTGTGCATCAATTAAAAAAATGGCTCTACTCAGATGTTGGCTAATGAACAGTAACCAATCAGCCGGCTCCCCTCACGCAAGGAGCTTAAATATTTTTTAGACCTTTACCTATCGTAAATGTGTAAATGTATAATTGAGCAAAAAAGAAAAAAAAAAAAGAAAAAAGAGCTATCAGAATCATGTGACGTACAAATGTTATCGGAAATGATTTCTGGATCTTTTCAAGGGAGTGTTACTTTGGACCATCTAATAAATATGTAAAACTCACTTGCTATTATTAAAAGTTATTCTTTAAATAATAGTAAATATTTAATTTAAAACATGTAATAATTATTCATGAATCATGATAACTATCAATTATTTCTAACTATGCACATTAATTTGAACATTAAAAATTGAGTTAAAGCAATATGAATGCAAATTTGTAACTACACACAAATAACAAATCTATAGTAATTGTCATTGAGTTTTTAACTACATATGTATAAGAGATAATAACAAAAAATGCATCGAACTTGGTCATTTTTGTTATTGTATGTAGTTTATTATTATTGTTTTTTTGTTACAATATGTATCCAGTCAAGCTAAACTTGGCATCGTTAGTCTTTTTATATATCAAAAGGATATCACATGCATTTATAAAAGGATATGAAGTGATAAACAAGAGAGAGATTAAGATAAATCTTATTAATGATAGTACATTTTGTAAAGTCGTTATATAAAAAAATTTATCACATTTTTCCAAATGTTATATGAAAAAAATATGTGTTTGGGCAAACATATAGCGAGTGTATGTTTTCGAATAAAATAAGCCTAGCATTGAAATGTTTTTAACGTAGGTACGATTACATATCTGTGATAAAAAATAATAATAACCTAATACAATACATATAAGTAATTATACAAAGCTTATTTTACAAACATTGACGCAACCATCATAAACAATATATAAACATATGCACAAATATTATGTACAAAACACGTAGATATTCAACAAAAAAACATAGCCGGTGCATCGCACGAGTTCGTAAGGCCTCGTATAAATATATTTAATATAACATAACATAATAAATACAGACAATTAAATATATAATATAACATAATAAATAGAGACATTTAAGTATATAATATAACGTAATAAATAGACATTTAATAATATTCTATAATATAACATAAAATAATAATATCCCATAAATATCATTAATTAAACATTTTAACATGAGCTTATAAATAGAGACAACCAAGTGCATGTACAATGAACAATTTTGGTTTTGTGTGATGAATACGCTCTTCATCGTTTTCGTTCTAACATGCACATTTACTCCTCTAACGCGTGCGCTTTGTATACTTGGAAAATGGCATATTATTGTAACAAGTGATATGCCTGATACTGATGTCATTATTCATGTCAAATCCGGAGACGAAGACCGTGGAATTCATACCATTCCATTCCACGGAACTTTTGACTGGACTTTTTGCGAAAGGATTGATGGAGCAAGTCTTTACTTTGCCAGCTTTTCGTCTGGTTCAAAAACTCAGAGTCTAAATTTGTTTGACAACCCTGTTCGACATATATGCGCTCAACCAAAACCGGGTACTCAACATTGTTATTGGTCAGTACGTCCAGATGGGTTTTTTGTATCTCACCGTCCTGATGGTGATTGGGTACATGTAGCATTTTGGCGTTGAAGAACAATGTCTATGTTGTATGTTTGCTACAATATGAAATATTTCATAAACATTATAATAAAGCTTGATTGATCTAATTATTTTTTTTTATATATAAAATTGTGTGTCAATATAGCGATTGATTTACGTACTTTATGATTGGGTTTTTTTCGGGTAACTATGGTTTTCGATCTTTCGGTCGACTAATCAACGGGGTTTGAACCCACTGCCACACAAACTCAAACCAAGTAAAGCCCTCAATTTTTAAGAGGTTGTCGTGGCCATATCAAAGTTGCACCTAGTAGGAACTAAACTTAAGGCCTCACACATTTTAGAGTGATTGATTTTTCTTTTTAAGACAAACACAACATTTTAGAGTGATTGATTTTTCTTTTTAAGACAAACACAACAAACATGTGTGCGTGCTCTCACGGGGTTGTGTTAACATAATAATCAAATTACACTCTTTTCTTGCATTAACAAAATGAACTTACACTTTAAAATGTTACTTTTAATTTTAATTTTTCATTATTGCCTTTTATCAAACATAGTAAAGACAACTCTAGAATGTACTCGTAATAAAGTTTATTTCTAACAAGCGAGTTAACCCACGAGTTGCTGCGGGGCGGCCATGTTTATGTTAATATTTTGTGGTGTAGCAAAAATACGTAGTCAATGCTGTAGTAGTTTTTTTCTTTGGAATAGATCATAGTCAACTTTCTATACTTATTGATCATTTGAATACTTTTCTATACTTATTTGATCATTTGAATAGATCAGACCACATGTGGTCTACTAAAAAGGCTAGTTGTCTTGTATGTAAACTGATCAAATTCATAGCATGTCATGACAATCAAGACACTGAAATCCCCACATCAACATACATCTATTCTGACATTGTAGAAATAGCCATAGAAAAAAAGCATGTGATACATTTGGAAGGTTTCATGTTTAAAAAAGCCCATAAACCAAAAGCTGAAATCAATAATTGTCGCCAACTCCGCAAACTTGTTTGATGCATTTGTAATGTACATGCTCTTTCCTACCCCTTAAATCTTTCTTGGTGGGATTGAAACCTACACAAAAAGAAATCAAAGTCCAGAAATTAGTTCTAGATCAGCAAAAATTTGAACCAAATGAAAGAACTTTGGAGGTCCACGTACCTTATATTGGAACTTTATCAGTTTCACTGTCGTAGAATACGTTTTCATATGGCTATTATTGCAAAATGCAACCCTTCGTGTACAAACAAAGAGCAAGCTCGCACATGTTGTAGTGTATAGCATTGAGAAGCCTGCAACAGTTTGTTGCCCTCTTTGATACCCACACCACATTTCCTGCATCATTTGCAGGATCATCAATTGGGGTGATAAAAAATCATTAGCTAATTCATTTATATCTAAAGCTTCGACCTATTTCCAAATCATAATTTCCTACAGCAAAACACACTCAATCATTACTTCTCTGTTTCTAGCTATTTACTACGTAATCTTCTAAACGCACATCGAAACAACGTTACATGCTTGTACTGATTTTAATTACATGAGCACATTTTACTAAAAGAACCAAGTAACCACAAATATAGATTTAAAAAATGAGCAGAAACACACGATAAACGAACGACATATTTTGTGTTCAAGTGTCTGTAATATAATACTACGTATTCTGAAAAGTAAATACATAAAATATAAGGCCAGAAGAATAAGGTTATAAGATTACCCATCTTCCAATAAGATAGCTACCGCGACCAAATGAAAAACAGCAAATACACAATTTATAGTTCACTTTTCAAATATTTGCTGCATACAATTTAGCTTTCAAGTCTTCTATTGGGCTAGTTTAATTATGTCATCATGTGCCTAAGAGCATGCTATCCAAATAGCCCTTAACAATATGTTACGACACCAAAATGGTTGCTGAAATATGCTATCCAAACAGCTCTTAATAACATGTTGTGACGCCAAAATGGGTATTGAAATTAAGCTATCAAAAAAGCCCCCAAGACATGTGAAGACGCCAAATGGCCGCTGAAAATAAGTATCCAAACAGCCCTTATTGACAGCAAAACTTTTAACTAAACAATCTATCTTTTACCACAAAAAGAACACAACCAAATGGATCGTGTTTTGAGGCAACCAAACATTCTTTTTTTACAGAAAAATAGCAGCTGAAGAAAGAAATATCAGCTAATCAGTAGGGGTGGGCGCATACTACCCCCAAAAAAAATAATAATAAAACAATTGAAATATGTCAGCATACTTCAAAAAAAAAACATACCATGTTACATAAAGAAGGGTGAAAGACAAACCTTGTAACTGGCTATTAAGTGGCCTTCCAACATCAAAACGTATCCTGAGCAGCAACCAAATTGTTTTTCTTCACCATTCTTTTTTTTTAATTAGAGCTGAAGTTTAAGATATGGAATTAGTACAAAAAGATTGAAAGAAATTATATGGGATCAAATGAGCACATCAAATCGTGTCAAAACAGGTTTACGAAAGCTCATGTCATAATTGTAAAAAAGGATTGGATACTTTTGTAAGCCTAAGCAACTTACTTCTGAATTGGAAACTATCCACAGCCTACAAATCAAATAATAATAAGCATCAACAATTTGACATGATTAGAAAAGTATCCAATCGTTTTTTACAATTATATTCTTTGTTCAACTTGCTTCCATATTAACAACAAATAAGTTAGCATAAATCACCATGAAATTATGATCTTACTAAAGCAAATAAAACGTCACATATGAACCTTTCATCACAAAAACTTCTGACAATTTTTTAACCTCATGGACTGGATTTGCTTCAAAGTAGAATCTAGTTGTCGCTCAAATTGTTCAAGTTGCTTGACACTCTGTCATATAGATATATGAATCTTGTAACGTGGTTTACTTTATCTTTATGTTTGTAACTATTGTGAACACTCATATTTGGCTTTCAATCCACTACAGGTATTTAAAAACTCACCTCGCATATTCTCATAAGGCTGAAAAATAAGGTAAACCAAACACACCCTAAAACTTTAACAAATTGACTCATAATTTGAAGTTTTTTGAACCAACCAATAAAGTTTATGAGAAAATAAAAAAACCCAATTGAATTAGCTGATAAGCCAAAAGAGATAATCTAATCCAAACAGGCCCTAAAGCCTTAACAAATTTGCTCATGCATATTCTTACCACAAATTTGCACTTTTTTGAACCGATAGATAAACTTTATAAAAGAATAAAGAACATCCAATTGAAATAATCACTTACTTGTAATGATTGATATCCACTGAAGCCATTATTGCATGTATGAAAGTTCAACTGTAAAGAATAAAAAAAAAACTTTGATTTTTACAAAGTTTTGATTAATAAGATTGAGGTAAATGTTGAGTTTACCTACCATCAGGTAGAACATCCTCCCCCTGCCATGATTGTAGATTTTTAAGGCAAAGTGGAGATGAAGAAATATCTCTCATACCATAGTAAAAAATATCTGGTTTACAGAAACAATTTTCCAAGGTAGTGGATAGTGTTTACTCGTACAAATATTAGGTCTGCCATAGGAATATAATCACAATGTTATAATTCACGAGGCCTATGTAAGTATAATTATCAAACTTTATAGTAAAGATAATTTCTGATTATACCTAGTAATAAGTTAAACATATGGATGGCAAAAATGCTATAACAATGTTTTAGTGGCAAATGAGGGTTGCTCTTTTAACCAAAAACAACATAAATATTTGGAAAGGGTATTATTTAGGGCCTGTTTGTTTGGTCAGTTTTGTGGTGGGGACATAACTTTAGTATTTATTTTAGGTGTTTGGTCAGTTTACTAAAGAAAATATACATGCATCAACCCACTGACATCAAACCCACGAAATATGTGGGTTTAGGGGATCTTTTGATGGGCCCACTATTTTTGTGTCTCACTCCATTGTAATTTAATTAACTTTCTTATATTTTATTATTAAATTTGTATATAAAATAATTTATTTTATTAAAATATATTAATTTATTTCTCATCTATCACATCAAAATCCTACTTCAAAACCAAATACAAATCCCCATCTACAAACCAAACGGACCCTTAGTCATTCAACTATCCATATCTTCATTTCTTACACAGAAGACGAGAACAAATGCACAATCATTTCATTTTTTTAGTGGCAAATGAGAGCAATAGGTGTGGTAAGGAGGCAGGCTCGCCGCTCCAACGTGGCAGCCTCGCCACCACACCACCATGTCTCGCCAGTTCTCGCCAAACGTCCCTTCGTCGAGTAGACGACGAGCAAACTTCCCTGACGAGTGGGACCTAATTTAATATAACGGTTATATAGTTTATTTACATATTAGATCTTGTGTGAAATGACAAAGGAGATGAATTGTTTGTGTTTGTGGTTGCGTTTCTTTGACAAGAGAAGTATTTAGGGTTGAAATAAGATTTGTAGGGTTAGTTGTTTTATATATAAGTGGGCTATTAATTGGTTAACCTTGATTGTACAAGGATTATGGGCTGTAATTTGCTATTTCGAAATTTAGCATAATAATTTATGGTTGTTTGGGCTACATTTGACATAGGGGTGAGCATCAAAGGTCTAAACCGACCGAACCGACAAAAACCTAGCCGACCCGACAGCCCGTCGGTTCGGTTTGGTTTCATGTTTTACATGTTTTCGGTTTCGGTTTAGGATTTTCATGATTTTCAGTTTTCGGTTTTGTCGGTTCGGGTCGGTCTTAGCCCGATGCTCAACCCTAATTTGACATAATTGGTTAACCTCAATTTTTTCGTATCGTTGTTTTATGTTTCGTATGTTTTTTTTAATATGATGTTTTGTATTTTTATGAATTTTATTATATTTAGAAACGTGAAAAAAATAATTAAATTGTAAGTGGTGGGACTCAAATGAATAAGTTGTGGTATGTTATGGTAAGTGGGCATTGTTGAAGGGATTGTGTTATGGTGATGTGACACCCTGTGGGACCTAAATGAGGAGGTATGACTCTTCACCACACCTAATGCTAAGAGGGTTGCTTGAGAAATATTGTTTATGTTACTACCCCTTTATTATGTAAAGAGCTTTGCTACACCTTCCTATTATTTCCTCCTAGAAATTATCCTACACACACAGCACCCATTCTCTTTCTGCATCCAAACTGTTAGTTCCGACAAGTGTCAACATCCTGTGAATAGGCACATTTGTAGGAGGATTTTGTAGGAATGTTTAGCATTTCTCTTATGTAAATTAGAGGTGGCAAAACTGGCTCATGACATATGAATCGCTTTAGAAAAAACCTAAAACCACAAAAAGGTTTCATCAAATGTAACACCTCATTTATATTTGAGTAACTAAATAAACTATATATATACATATAAGTTTTTCATTAAAAATAATTTAATGTTCGACATGTGCCCATACAAATTGCCATGTAAATGTAAAGCTAGTCCATTAAAGCCCAAAGCCTCTAAAACTAAGGCCCATTAGAGCGGATAATACCCCTCAAATTTGGGTGGTTGGAATTGCCGTGATTGATAAATGATAGGTGATGTGGGAATGGTGTTTGGTAATTTACTAAAAGAAAAAAAAAAAAAAAGATGGAGGAGATGGGTATAATTAAATCTTTTGTTGGGAATTTGTGTTACTTCTTTTTAAAGATGGGTATGTGTAAGGGTTAGTTAGTTACTTCTTTTTTACTATTGCTCTTTGGATCATTTTTTTTGACCCATTTTTTTATAAATGGATCAGTGGTATTATGTTACTGAATCTGATCGCTTACTATTGGTATTCATATTAGGTGTGTAAATCACTATCTATAAAAAAGAACTATCACATTTAGCATGTGTTGGATCTATCATCATAGTTATATCACAAATTTGAATATCCGAAATTTGCGATGATATGGTTTTATGTTAGACCTAATATTTTATCTAAGTTTTTTTTAATTCGGATATCCGAAATTTATAAATCCGAATTTCCAAATTTGTGGGAGGCAGATTTGAAGGAAATTGATGGAGTTTCGGATCAGTTGCGCGCGTCTGGGTCTCTGGGATAACAGAAGCTACTGGACCTTCTGGTAAGTTTTGGGTCATTGGTTTTGTGAACTGTTGTTGTTTTGATATGTATTTGTGGAAGTATGTTTTGGTAGGAATTGTGATTAGGGGTTTGTGAGATTGGCAAATTGGGTGCGGTTTGTATTATGGGGGAAATGTTATTTAGTTTAGGATTGTATATTTAGAGGGTGTCTGAGACTGGTTATAAGTGCTTATCTGCTTATGTATTAAGCTGTTTTGAGTGTTTGGGTATAGCTGCTTATTTTAGTTAAAATAAGCCCTACGAAATAAGCAGTATGGGTATATCACAAATTTGAGTATCCGAAATTTTTGCGATGATGGTTCTATGTTAGACCTAATATTTTATCTAAGTTTTTTTAATTCGGATATCCGAAATTTATAAATCCGAATTTCCAAATTTGTGTTTTTATTGTTTTTGTGTGATTTTTTGGGAGGCAGATTTGAAGGAAGTTGATGGAGTTTCAGAGTTCGTCTGGGATATTGGATGTTACTGGACCTTCTGGTAAGTTTTGGGTTGTTTTGATATGTATATTTGTGTTGGTATGTTTTGGTAGGAAATGTGATTAGGGGTTTGATAAAGGGTTGTGTACTAGAGGGTGTTTGAGGATGCTTATAAGCGTTTATCTGCTTATGTTTCAAGCAGTTTTGATAGTTTGCGTAAACCTGCTTATAGGCTTATTTTAGTAAATTCAAGCAGATCTGTACATACTTAGTTATAAGCAGATGAACAATTTTTTATAAGCAAAACCCAAACAACCCTTTAATATAAAAGTACTTTGAGGGCTAGGATGTTTACAAACAGCTTGTTCTTATCAGCTGACTTAAGTTTTATATTTTAATAAGTTGTTTCACTTGTGCACTTATTACCACTATAATCATAATGTGCCATAGCTTATTTGTGATCCGGCAGAGCATAAGAAAATTCACACATTGTATGCTGCAGCGTGTTTGATACAGCTATAAGCAATCCAAACATTCCCTATTGTCTAACAATGCGTAATGCTGGAGGCAGTGTTTGTATTTTTATTTTTATTTTTTCTTTATGCTGTCACGGAACTCAATAATCCGATAATTAGATGTATGAGTGTCTGGCAAGTCTGATAATTTAAGGACTTAAAGATCACCCTCAAATAGTTAGATATACAGTATCTAGATACTATGTTTGTTAATAAAAATGCAATGATCAGAGATTCGAATCATTGATGATTTGTTATTAGGATAGTGAATTGTTTGTTACAACAAAGAGAATGAGAGATTACAAATCGAGAATGAGAATGAGATGATTTGTTATTAGGATAGTGAATTGTTTATAAATCCGAATTTCCAAATTTGTGTTTTATAGTTTCTTGTGTGATTTTTTGGGAGGCAGATTTGAAGGAAGTTGATGGAGTTTCGGATCAGTTGCGTTCGTCTGGGATATCGGATGCTACTGGACCTTCTGGTAAGTTGTGTCAGATCATACTTCTCACTCTTCATTCCTGAACTTAATTGTTTTATGCCACATCATATGAAATTATATTTTTGCATTTAGCATGTGTTCGATCTATCTTCATAGTTATATCACAAATTTGAGTATCCCGAAATTTTTGCGATGATGGTTTTATGTTAGACTAATATATATAAAATATATATATATTATATATTAGGTGATATATATAATATATATATATATATATATATATATATTATATTTTTTTTTTTTAATTCGGATATCCGAAATTTATAAATCCGAATTTCCAAATTTGTGTTTTTATAGTTTCTTGTGTGATTTTTTGGGAGGCAGATTTGAAGGAAGTTGATGAGTTTCGGATCAGTTGCGTTCGTCTGGGATATTGGATGCTACTGGACCTTCTGGTAAGTTTTGGGTTATTGGGTTTGCGAATTGTTGTTTTGATATGTATTTGTGGAAGTATGTTTTGGTAGGAATTGTGATTAGGGGTTTGTGAGATTGGCAAATTGGGTGCGGTTTGTATTATGGGGGAAATGTTATTTAGTTTAGGATTGTATATTTAGAGGGTGTCTGAGATTGGTTATAAGTGCTTATCTGCTTATGTATTAAGCTGTTTTGAGTGTTTGGGTATAGCTGCTTATTTTAGTTAAAATAAGCCCTACGAAATAAGCAGCATGGGTATATCACAAATTTGAGTATCCCGAAATTTTTGCGATGATGGTTTTATGTTAGACCTAATTTTTCTTTTTATTTTTATTATTATTATTTTTTTATTTTTTATTTTTTTTAATTCGGATATCCGAAATTTATAAATCCGAATTTCCAAATTTGTGTTTTATAGTTTCTTGTGTGATTTTTTGGGAGGCAGATTTGAAGGAAGTTGATGGAGTTTCGGATCAGTTGCGCGCGTCTACAGATGCTACTGGACCTTCTGGTAAGTTTTGGGTCATCTTCACTTCCATTATCAACAACATCATTCACTTTAGTACTTTTTTCTTTGTGGTACATTCTCATATCATGTGACCAATTAGCTGCTTCAGAAGAGGTTGGTTGTAGGTTTTTATTCAAGTACTTATCCACAATAATTCTATCTTTCAAAATTCTCAACTCCTGGTCATCATCTTCAGGTAAAGAACTTAAAACAGAATACTTATTGGCAGTTTTTCTCATTTCCTCTGCTTCTTTTTCTTTCAAGTTCCATACCTTTTTAACTCCAGAAGTTCCAGCATTACCATTATTCCTTTTCTCCCCATTGAATTGCTTTCTCCTATAATCTTGTTGCTTATTGCTGGAGTAGTTATAGTTTCTATTGGAACCATTCTGTTTCTGCTGCACTTCACTACTCTTATGCACTTGATCATGAACTTTCTCTTTACCTTTGTTACTAACATTCTCATTACCATTCTTTTCCATACTAGCCTTACCAGTCTCCTTTTCCACTCCATCTTCCTTACTTTTAGTAAACATACATCTACTAGTATCATGCCCAAAAACTTTACATTCAGCACATCTAGTAGGCTTCCAGTCATATACCACACTTATTTTCTTTGTACCTTTCACTTTATTATCCATATCCCTATACTGCACCTCAATCACATGTTTTATCTCCTTCTCTGCTTCTATTTCAACAAGCACTCTAGCATAATCCAAATTGCCTACACCTTTGAAACACATAGCTGCAGTCATATTATCCATAACCATAGGCTTCCCCAAACTGCTAGCAAGAGCACTTATCCCCTTCAAACTCCAAGCCTCAAGTGGAACATTAGACATCTTTGCCCAAACAGGCACTTTTTTAGGCTCAATTTTATGCATTCCCATCTCAGGACTCCATTTTTGGATAAACAGGGGTTTGTTTTGCACCATCCAAGGTCCCTTATCAATAACATTGTTCAAGCCTTCAATATCTCTGAATTTAAACAAATATTGACCATTTTTGCTAGCACTAATATCAGTTATTCCAAATTTACTCCACATTCTTCTAATGTTATACCTTAGCTCATTAATATGCATATTAAAACCAATGAATTGCCCACAAGCAGTTAGCATCCACCTTTCACTACCATTCTTCACAAGCATTTCATCAAACACTACAACTTCATTTCCAGTCTCATTCAGTTCAGTAGGTATAAACAACAGATCTTTAGGAAACTCATCATTCTTCACAATACTAACATAAGAAGTACCAATTCTATCCTTATCAGTATTATTATCAGGCATATTCTCATCAATTTCACAAACATTTTTATCAATTTCAACATTATTATCAACATTACTATCATTCCCAGTAGTATTATTCACACACTTACTTACAGAGTTATTGCTCGCATCATTCATCACTTCCTTAGGTTCAGATCCATCCTTATTCACCTCAACCCCATTAACTGTATTCTGTACCCCATTCATCTTATCTCCACCTTTCTTTCCAGTAACTGTACTCTCAACCGCTACATTAGTTTCCAAATTCTTCTTACTATTCACCTTCCCATTGCTCACATCACCCTTCTCCTTTCGATTTTGACTAGAAGTGCCTACTACATGATCATTAAGCCAACCCAGGAGCCCTAGTTTGCCGTTTATTTGACGCATTTCTATTCGACATGCTGATTAATACTAATCTATTCACTTTGTAACTGATCAGATAAAACAATTGGAATTAGGCGCCAAATCATTTCTATCAATTACAAGGTAAAATTTGGGGAAAAGCATATCAGTATGATCGGAATGAAAAATTGATTGAAATGATCTGATTTGATTAGAAAATTGACTGCTAATTGAGGCTAGATCTACGAAAAAAACGAAGAAATTCAATGGTGAAAATGGCGGGATGGTTAGTTAGGGGAGAGAGAAAAGTTTTAGAGAGAAGAATCTGATTTTATTGCAACTTATTTGGTGTTATTGGTATGCTATTATGTGGTTTTGAGTATTTGAGTGATCTTACTGCCATGAAGTGGTATCTACTGCTTATATTTGTTTCTGCTGTTATTTGTGGTTGAATCTTGTTTTAGTAGCTCTAATTTAGTATAACTAATTAGTTTCAAGCTTTAAATCAGTAGAACTTAGGTTTTAATTGCAACTTGTAGTGTAAACCTAGGATAAAGGACTGTTTGGTACTGTGTGATTCTTGCTGATCTTGTTGTTGTTCTGCTGAGTTTTTGGTACCATTAGTTTGCAGTAGAGTAATAATAGTTAACTTGGTCATAAAAACAGTAGGTTGCTAGCATAAAGTCAAATTAAGATCTCATCTTCTACAGTTCCTACATTAGTGTTAAAAGCGAATCTGCCTTGGGTTGATCTGTTGAATCTTGTGATTGCTTAAGTATTTTCATTGTTCAAACAGCTTATCAGTACACCAAGTAATAGATCTAGGCTGTTAAATCTCACTTTGGTCAAACTTAGGTAGCATAAAAAAAAAGTCAAAAACTGCAGTTGTAACCAGTTTTGTCTGCTGAACTTGGGCACAATTAGGTTTCAATTGGTGTGTTAGATTTAGGGCTTTTGTGTTTTTTGTGTTCTTAGCTTGGTAGACTAGCTTTTGCCCCCCTATTTTTGCAATAATTAGCTTATTTGAAGTGCTTTTTCTACTGCTAAAGTAGGACCTGTGAGCCTTGTTTCTGTCCAACCATTTCAACTGCATATGTGCTTATTTGCTGATATGGAGTGCTTTTCTGGTTTGTTTAAGTTGATTTATGTTTTAATAAGTTGTCTGGACTGTTTTCTGAGCTTGTGTTAGTTATTTGTGCTTATTAGCTTAATTTAGTGCTTAATAGAAACTGCTTATTAGCCCATTTTGCTCATTAGGTGTTGCTTTTTGATTAAAAAGGATGCCTGGAAGACCAACCCATAAGAGAAAGAGGGATGCAAGTGAAAATGATGAAGGGGAAGCTGGTGTTTCTTGGGATCCAATTGATGGAGAGGCAATGCTGGGAGTAAGTGAATCTACATTTACATATTGATTTCAATATTTGACACTTTATGCATTGTATCTTATGTTATCTGATGTTAACTTTGAATATTCGATACTTTTTGTATTGTATATTTGTATCTGATGTTAACTTTCTATGCAGAATTTACAAGGTATACCAGTTCCTGCATGGCCATATGAAGGCACTCCAGATGATTTGTTGGGTTTTGACCATATGCCTGATGAGATTCCAGTCACTAACACACAACCGATGGTTTCTCAAAATCTTCAAACACCCTTGACCAACTCTTTGGAGCAGACGCTTACATCTTCAGGTAACATCGCTTACATCTTAAAGTAGATTTGGTATTATTTTTAAAAAGCCCATGGTTGTTGATACCTTGTTTGATTCTTTTACATAAAATTAACAATTTCATTCTTTAGTTTTGTTTGTTTCATGCCATTTTGTATGTAAATAGTTGCATTGATAAAGAATATTAGAAACAAAGTAATTATTAAGAAACAATGTTGACTAATATATATTGAAACTCTCATCACCAACAGAAAAAAACATGCATCTACTATTTCTCTTCATATTTATATATCTCATATCGGGTGCATCGTAACCAACTTTAGAAGTTGTTGTCTTGAACCCTTTGTCGATTTAAAATGCAAAGCGTCCCTCAATCCTCCAAAAGCCTTCTAGAAACTGCCAGTGGGTTTGTGGAGAAGAACTCGTCCTTAACGTTTTTATAGGAACTGAACAAACTGATAACCATTGGGTCCTATTTCACGCTTATGTCTGAGAACTGAACTTGAGCTAAGAGTGTGAATATAAGAAGCTGAGAAGAGAAATCATTATATATAGGCTTATTGAAGTCTCTAAATCAAAATAGTACTACAATTTCTAATAAAAATGTTGGCTGATTTTTACGAAGCTCTTTTAGAGCAGCCATGGCAGTCTGTCTACCAGTGCCTTCTTCAGAAAGTTATCAACCTGTCAATCTGTCATGTTACAAACTTTTTTTTTTTTGCTAGAACGACTCAATCACCAAAACATTGTGTAATAAATTCTGTCAACAAAGGGTATTTTAAACAAATTTATTCGTTATCAAAGCAAATTCTCATAGACAACTTCCATTGTGATTGAAGGTACAAAAAGCCAAAATGATTTAAAAGTTCTAATTTCAACATGTTTACTTACAGATGGGCCGACTTGGGTTACACATAGGTGAAACGGGTACTAAACAATTAGCTAAACAGGAAACGTGCAAATGGGTAAATTGTTAAATAGTGTAACTTTATGATGTGAATTAAAGGTACTAAATCTTTGCTTAAAAAAGAATTATTAAAGGTACTAAATCAATTTATTAAACATATTGTATTATTTGTTCTACGAAAAAATGAGAATTGTATTATTTCTGAAATAATAGAGTTTTTAGTAAGCACATATGTATTTTTTAGATAAACAGTGTTTCGGGTCACCCCAATTTTTTTTGAATCGATAAAATTTTCGACCATGAACTGGCCAATGATTTTTCAAAGAAGAAACCATACTTGTAGGCTCTTCTTCACTCGTTACAGTTGTTACAAAAGCAGCCACTTCACTTTTCATACCGCGCTCCACAATAAATGAACTTGTAGAATTACCTTTTTCCAACGAACCCTCATCCTGTTTTTAGTATAAGACATTAGGCACCTGAAAGAAGCTTAGCCAAATACCCTCTAGATATTAGGATACTTCAAAGTGTATTCGAATTAAAAATTAGAATTTGAAGTTCCAATAATCAGTTTTTGAGCATATGGCCTTCTAATGTTTTAATTATTTATGATCAAAACACTGATATCGGAATAAAATGGTTCTGACTTGGGAGTTATATAAGAAAACTGATGACTCTTAATAGCACTTTGATCAACAAAAGCCATTATATGAACTTATTGTTACCATAGAAAATACACAGAGCAAATAACCTAGAGACAAATACAATGTTAACTCATAAACATTATATGAATTTACAATGACAATAAATTCGATCCTCTATTTGTTAGTTCTGTTACGATGACAGGAACTCACTGGTGTACCATTGCTTATATTCAGTACGTCTATGTGGTTTGGCATTTAATACATTCTCACTTTCTTACTAATGCCAATTCCATCCACAAAGAGACATATTTATTTTGTTTAAACTGGGTCACCTTATGGGTAGACACTTCACGTTTTTAGGTGCACTAAAAATGACTTATTTAAGATTATATACGTTTCAATATGTCACAATACCCATGACCCGCCCATCTTGACACTCATAGAAAAATATAGATTCCTTGTTACACATATAATTTAACTGTAGGATAATTGTTGCATCTGTGTTGTAATAAAACATCATAAACCCCTAATGCTAATATAACACGAATAAAGTATATGAGCTTCGGCTCTAAGCTACGACTTCAGCATTGTGACTTGTGAGAAAGGTTAAGTTCTTACATTACCATAACATCTTTCATAATGTGGCTTCGAGGTCTATAACATCATATCTAATGAAAAACCTGCAACACTGTAAGGATAGATAACAGCATATCTAATGAAAGACTTGCAGCACTGTAAGGATAGATGCATGTACACACCAATACACATATGAGCATACTACTATTTGCAGCTACCATATAATATTATGGATAATAAATCAGTAAGTTACCATCATCATACGTGAAATGTAAATCTAGCAATAAAACATCAATAGACTTGAATATATATTTTACGACAATGGACTAATTTAGGGTTGTGAAGGTGTAACTTAGGACGATATCACATAACGGGCGATCTTTTAGATCTTTTATAGTCAGACCCTTCGTCAAACGCTACATTATTCACTCTTAAGTCTCTCTATTTTCTTCTGACATCAAAGTTCAATTTAATATTAAATAATTATTAATATAAACAAATATGTTGCATTGTTTGTTGTACCCTTCAGTTCATCATATTTTTTACATATCACCCATTGATCTCACCGAGGCTTGCATGAACGTAATTGATTTGGCCTACAGCCGAGCCCCTTTTTCTTGGTGTCCAAACTCGGTCTTTTCTGTTCCAAAAATACTTTGTTGGAAACTCAACATACGTCAATTTTTGAGCTTCTGAATATTTTTTAGGCATAATCAAGCTCCGTAATCCACCCTCTCTTGACATCACAGCCAAGGCCACAAGAAGTCAAGAACCCACATTTATTGTATGAATCATCACCTCTTCAGATATTGAATTGCTTTGAATATCATGAAGATTTGCTTCTGAATTTGACTCTCTACTGATCCGCTCGAATGTTAGATTCTGAGTCCGAGAGACCAATCTTTGATCAACTTTTTTTTCTTCCCGGACACCTTTCTCAAAAATCATATCTTTTAAGTCCTCTTTGGCTTGAACTCCATGGCATTACTTAATTTTATTTCTCTTTCTTGTTTGACTTACAACACCTTGAATTAGTTTTTGCTTATGGCAGCAAGGGGGATTGTTAAAAGTACAACCAACTAATTTAGCATCTTAATTGCAGCAGCAGAAGAAGAAGCTGCTGTTTGTAGAATCTGCATGGATGAACTTCACGAGGGCGCCCAAAATACCCTTACGTTGGCTTGCAATTGCCGAGGGGCGTTAGGCCTCGCTCACAAAGATTGTGCTACAAGATGGTTTAGCATGAAAGGTAACAGAGTTTGTGAGATTTGCAACCAAGAGGTGATGAACTTGCGTGTTCTGCATACTCCTACTACATACAGGTATACATGAAAGTTATCATAAATAAATAAAAAAAAATTAATCAATATCTACCTTTTATCATTTAGTATCTTTTGATAAGATATTTATAAAGAAAATCAACAATGAGTTTAAATAGCGTCAACCCGATAACGAACTAAATAAAACCCTAAGCCAACCCTATAAGGCTATCGGGTTGACCCAATAAGCTAAGTTTGACCCTATAAGGCCTTATTGGGTCGGGTCATGGGCATATAACTAACAATGCGAAGTGGTTTCTCAGGGTATGGCACGATGCACCTATTCTTCTGATTGTGAGCATGTTTGCTTACATTTGCTTCTTGGAGCCATTTTTGGTATGTCAAGAGTAATCGTAAATCATTTATCTTTTATAATCTTAGAAGCTATACTAGCGCTCCTGATCATATATATGTTGAATTTGTGAAAGGTAACCGAAAGTTCGGCCTTTGCTGCAATTGCTTTATCCTTTCCATTTGGTTGCATACTTGGTCTCCTAGGATCCATGATAGCAACAACAATAATGGGTACGTAACTTCCTCTTGATATTTCTTCATAAAACATTTTTTAGTACTTACAATAATAAATTAATTATGTCCAGTCAGAAGAAGGTATGCATGGATTTATGCAGCCGTGCAGTTTATCCTAGTGGTTTGTTTTGCATGTCTCTTCCATTATTCCAAGGTAAGTGGTTCAAGCAAGTTCATTCTTAATTTTGCTGAAATAAGACAATAAATTAACTATGTATGTGATATTTACAGCTTCGTCTGACTCTGATTCTGTCCGTTTTGCTTGCTACCTTTGCTGGCTTTGGTGGTGGTGCAATGTGCGGAACTGCCTTTGTTTGCGTATACCTGAGGGGATCAAACCAATACCGCGAGACCACCCCAGATATTGAACAGCCGCCTCAGCCTTCTCATGCTCAACCAGAGGATTAGGCCTGCTTAGATATAATAATTTGCTTTTGTTTTCTCTTAAAGTTAAAGACGCTAGAGGCCTGCTTAGATGTATATTGTTGGTTTTGTTAATATGGGTACTCCGGAATATTCTTTCCTTGGCTTTGTGTCTCCAACTTTTGGTTGGTTTTTTGGGATGTAAACTTTTTCATATTTTGATGATTTGTAGGAGGTTAAAATTGAAACCATAGATTGAATATACACGTGTTTTTTTGTCTGCAAAGATGCCTTGAACACAAATTGAAGGAGATACAAAAGAAAAAAGCAGCTTTTTAGTCCACAATCACACACCAACCACCCCTTTAACCCCCACCAAATTCAATCTCATATTCTCATGACCTTTTGTCCTTTTTCACTCTTTTTTTTTCTTTCTTCCTATTATTGTGTTTAAATATAATTAATAATAGATTATAGACTCGCGGGTTTTGTGGGTGGAAAAAAAATTATTGAAAGTTTGGATAATGCCTAAAACTAAAAAACAATGCCATTTGAAATGAAGCGAACATGTATTTACAGAGAAGAATTTAATTGACTAATAGAAAATCCTTATAGTACCTTTTGAAGAACTTAGCAACATTGGCATCAAGTATTTCTATTAAATATAAAAATGTATTATAGAAATGATGTAAAATATAAAATCCGTTACAAAATCTCGTTAGACAACACTCAAAAAGGCTCATTTGCTTTAATTTTAGGGGATAACATTGTTAGATGTAGTCATGTTATGCAAATCTTGTTAATCCTTGATACTTCAAACTTTGAATGCATATTCGTTAACGCTTGATACTTCAACTTTGAATGCAAATTCTTTACCGATAAGGTCTCTCATTTTATTTTTATTTATTTATTTTTTCAGTAAAATGTGTAAATTCTCCTTTTATGTAAAATAAATACGTAAAATGATCAATATGGATGAAAATTAAATACACAAAACATGAAGAGTTTAAGTATACATCTAATGAAACTATCACATACAAAGCTATTCCCTAAATCTTAGCAAACTACGAAGACCATTATCCTGAATAATAATTTGCCATCTTTTGGCTTATCGACTCTGAAGATGCCTTTATGGAAACATGAGGTATATTGGACCCATCATTACTACCAACTACTTGAGCTACTATCCCTTCTATATTTAGCAGGAGGAAGTGGACTATTGTTCAAGTCACACTTTCCTGTTTTTAGTCTATCTAGGTGCTTGCTGTCGTTCAGTGACTACATACGAGTTTATGAACAGTGGCGGAGCTATGTGGGGGTAAGGCGGAGCTATGTGGGCCATGGCCCACCCACAAAGCTCTAAAATTTGTACATAGGTATTTAGTAAAAAGCCAAATGTTGCACAGTGCAACTAATATTGTTTTTCTGGCCTACTTTATCTAATGATAAAGTTCATGTAGAAATACTAATTGTTGTACAACTAAACCATTTGCCCTTATTAACTCTTCTATAAATACTTTACAAAATTTGATTGGCTAAATAAATAAATAATCCTTAACAGTTTAGATTCACTTTTAGATGATTTTAACGATGCGTATGAGCGACGTGTGCAACTAAAGCATTAAATTAACAAGTTTATTGCAACATTTTACATAGTTATATATCATGATGTTTTTTAGCCTTTGCTAACGTCCTTTATTTTATTTTTTTGGCCACCCCAAAAACAAATTCTTGACTACGCCACTGTTTATGAATTAATGAAATTTCCTCTTCTGTTGTAGCGATACGAACTCAGAAGCAATAGTAAAAGAAGCTATAATCTCGGGGGTGGCTTTCCGCAATATCTTTGAAAACAAAATGTGTGCATCAATTAAAAAAATGGCTCTACTCAGATGTTGGCTAATGAACAGTAACCAATCAGCCGGCTCCCCTCACGCAAGGAGCTTAAATATTTTTTAGACCTTTACCTATCGTAAATGTGTAGATGTATAATTGAGCAAAAAAGAAAAAAAAAAAAGAAAAAAGAGCTATCAGAATCATGTGACGTACAAATGTTATCGGAAATGATTTCTGGATCTTTTCAAGGGAGTGTTACTTTGGACCATCTAATAAATATGTAAAACTCACTTGCTATTATTAAAAGTTATTCTTTAAATAATAGTAAATATTTAATTTAAAACATGTAATAATTATTCATGAATCATGATAACTATCAATTATTTCTAACTATGCACATTAATTTGAACATTAAAAATTGAGTTAAAGCAATATGAATGCAAATTTGTAACTACACACAAATAACAAATCTATAGTAATTGTCATTGAGTTTTTAACTACATATGTATAAGAGATAATAACAAAAAATGCATCGAACTTGGTCATTTTTGTTATTGTATGTAGTTTATTATTATTGTTTTTTTGTTACAATATGTATCCAGTCAAGCTAAACTTGGCATCGTTAGTCTTTTTATATATCAAAAGGATATCACATGCATTTATAAAAGGATATGAAGTGATAAACAAGAGAGAGATTAAGATAAATCTTATTAATGATAGTACATTTTGTAAAGTCGTTATATAAAAAAATTTATCACATTTTTCCAAATGTTATATGAAAAAAATATGTGTTTGGGCAAACATATAGCGAGTGTATGTTTTCGAATAAAATAAGCCTAGCATTGAAATGTTTTTAACGTAGGTACGATTACATATCTGTGATAAAAAATAATAATAACCTAATACAATACATATAAGTAATTATACAAAGCTTATTTTACAAACATTGACGCAACCATCATAAACAATATATAAACATATGCACAAATATTATGTACAAAACACGTAGATATTCAACAAAAAAACATAGCCGGTGCATCGCACGAGTTCGTAAGGCCTCGTATAAATATATTTAATATAACATAACATAATAAATACAGACAATTAAATATATAATATAACATAATAAATAGAGACATTTAAGTATATAATATAACGTAATAAATAGACATTTAATAATATTCTATAATATAACATAAAATAATAATATCCCATAAATATCATTAATTAAACATTTTAACATGAGCTTATAAATAGAGACAACCAAGTGCATGTACAATGAACAATTTTGGTTTTGTGTGATGAATACGCTCTTCATCGTTTTCGTTCTAACATGCACATTTACTCCTCTAACGCGTGCGCTTTGTATACTTGGAAAATGGCATATTATTGTAACAAGTGATATGCCTGATACTGATGTCATTATTCATGTCAAATCCGGAGACGAAGACCGTGGAATTCATACCATTCCATTCCACGGAACTTTTGACTGGACTTTTTGCGAAAGGATTGATGGAGCAAGTCTTTACTTTGCCAGCTTTTCGTCTGGTTCAAAAACTCAGAGTCTAAATTTGTTTGACAACCCTGTTCGACATATATGCGCTCAACCAAAACCGGGTACTCAACATTGTTATTGGTCAGTACGTCCAGATGGGTTTTTTGTATCTCACCGTCCTGATGGTGATTGGGTACATGTAGCATTTTGGCGTTGAAGAACAATGTCTATGTTGTATGTTTGCTACAATATGAAATATTTCATAAACATTATAATAAAGCTTGATTGATCTAATTATTTTTTTTTATATATAAAATTGTGTGTCAATATAGCGATTGATTTACGTACTTTATGATTGGGTTTTTTTCGGGTAACTATGGTTTTCGATCTTTCGGTCGACTAATCAACGGGGTTTGAACCCACTGCCACACAAACTCAAACCAAGTAAAGCCCTCAATTTTTAAGAGGTTGTCGTGGCCATATCAAAGTTGCACCTAGTAGGAACTAAACTTAAGGCCTCACACATTTTAGAGTGATTGATTTTTCTTTTTAAGACAAACACAACATTTTAGAGTGATTGATTTTTCTTTTTAAGACAAACACAACAAACATGTGTGCGTGCTCTCACGGGGTTGTGTTAACATAATAATCAAATTACACTCTTTTCTTGCATTAACAAAATGAACTTACACTTTAAAATGTTACTTTTAATTTTAATTTTTCATTATTGCCTTTTATCAAACATAGTAAAGACAACTCTAGAATGTACTCGTAATAAAGTTTATTTCTAACAAGCGGGTTAACCCACGAGTTGCTGCGGGGCGGCCATGTTTATGTTAATATTTTGTGGTGTAGCAAACATACGCAGTCAATGCTGTAGTAATTTTTTTCTTTGGAATAGATCATAGTCAACTTTCTATACTTATTGATCATTTGAATACTTTTCTATACTTATTTGATCATTTGAATAGATCAGACCACATGTGGTCTACTAAAAAGGCTAGTTGTCTTGTATGTAAACTGATCAAATTCAAAGCATGTCATGACAATCAAGACACTGATCAAATTCATAGCACGTCATGACAATCAAGACACTGAAATCCCCACATCAACATACATCTATTCTGACATTGTAGAAATAGCCATAGAAAAAAAGCATGTGATACATTTGGAAGGTTTCATGTTTAAAAAAGCCCATAAACCAAAAGCTGAAATCAATAATTGTCGCCAACTCCGCAAACTTGTTTGATGCATTTGTAATGTACATGCTCTTTCCTACCCCTTAAATCTTTCTTAGTGGGATTGAAACCTACACAAAAAGAAATCAAAGTCCAGAAATTAGTTCTAGATCAGCAAAAATTTGAACCAAATGAAAGAACTTTGGAGGTCCACGTACCTTAACTTACTTCCACTACCTCTCTACACCGCCCTCAAACTAGGAAAGCTAGAAGAAACCGAGGTAATAATAGGTTTAGCGGATGGAAGTGTAGCACACCCGGTAAGAGTAGTAAAGGACGTGGTAGTTCACATAGGGAAGTTGACAATTCTAGCCGATTTCCACGTCCTCGACATGATTAGCGACCCTACATGCCCCTTGAATATAGGAAGAGGATTTCTAGCCACCACAAGTGCTATGATTGATTGTAAGGAATCTAAGATAGCGGTAGGAGAAGGAGAAACTTGGTCGGTATATGATGTTAAGAAACATGCCTATGACACCCTTGAGGAATCAAACGATGTTAATAGGAGGCTCTCTAGATACGGACCATGGTTAGAAGGAGACTTCTTAGGACCCCAACGCCCATTCTACCTAGAAGACGAATTTGTGAACCGAACAAAAACGGTAGAACAACTTTTGGCTAGGGACACCGAGTTAGACCCCTTTGAAGATCCCCTAGTTTTTCGAAAGATGACTGACTTCCTAGGAGTTTTGCCAATTAACTTAGCCATGAATAAGTGGAAAAGCGAAGGCGATAAACATAAATGGAATTGGGAAAAGCCACCTAAGGAAGGAGATGGATCATGGCACATAAAGATGACTCTATATGATCCGGATGGAGAGAAGTTTGAGAGGTCATATTTCACCAAACGCACCAATAGGACACTTCCAACCAAAATCAACCCTAAGGATGTCCTCGATGCGGAACTCACCTACGTTGGGTAGAGTGACTTTGAGTCTAGCTACAAGACTCGTTAATAAAGAAAGGCGTTTCTTGGGAGGCAACCCGAGCTTTATGTGTTTATTTGTTTGTTTGTTTGATTTTATTTGCTTCCGTATGAATGTTTTATTTTTATTTTTATTGATTCATGTTTCAAAATTGTGAAAATGCTTTATTTTGTTTTTAACTTCGTCTTAACTACATATAAAGGTATTTTGCAAAAGATAAGTGTAAGGGAAATCCAAATCGGTTTATAAGAACAAATGAACATGAATCATAACAATATTAAATTGACATACATATTAGTAATTGTTTGAGTCAAATGCTTGTATCGAGTCATAATGATATTTTGCAGGATTTCCAGGAATTAAGAATTGAGTTTTTCCAGAAATTTTCCAGAAACTTAACATGAGAAATCTGTCAGATCACTTTTGACGGCGTCAGGCTCAGTTTTCTGGAATTTTTGAAATTTTTGTTTTTCTTCCGGAATCATAAAATGCTTTATAAAATCTCTAACTTATAAACTCTAGGAATCTGCAAAATATTCATTCCACAAGCATTATATCCCTATACAGATTTATCCCGCCGATGTTATGCAGGTTTTCGTGTTTGTTTTCTCAGGTTTAACCGGTTATTTTGGATAAGAAGATGATTTATATTTCGGAAGGGAAGCTTTGAGCGTTCATTTTCTTGGAAGAAGATCTAACCATGTTACCACTTTATCCACCGAGCGAATCAGGGGAGTATTTGATTTTATTCTTTACCTTATTTACTTTTACATCTTGTTATTTGAACATTGGGGACAATGTTCATCTTAAGTGTAATGGGGTAAATTACGATACCTTAGAGAATGCAATTACGCTTGATTTTCGTTTGTTTAATGGTAGATGTGTAATAAAACTGAGAGAAATACCTGTTAGGGAAATTTTAGTGCCAAATTTAAATTTTTTTACAACATTTAGGAGTGAAACTTTGGTCTTAATGAGCGTCTCATGGATAGGAGTTATATGACTAGCATAAAACCGTACCACTAAAAAATTTTCCACCCCAAATATGTGAGGTTCGCCCCTAGAATTGGTAGGAAAAGCATTTATGCTATGATGTGTGTACCGGTAGCACTTAGATTCTAGAACTTGCGATAGGACCATCCCGAATCCACAAGTGAGACTACATTCATGTAGTTAGATTTACTACATGATAAGAGGCATTAGGATTAACCCTTGTTTTACACTTGTGTTTTTGTTATAATTACTTTGGCTACATTGGTCAAGTAATTCTCCCACACCCTTGCGTTGTACCCATTTTTGGTACACGATACCCCTAGTACACCCCTCTAAGCCTATCTTTTAGTTTCTAAGTTTAAGCATTATACTTAAAGGAAGAATTTGTTACACCCCACTTAAATGTACACCCAAATCGCCTTAGCCTACCTTGTATGCACTCATTAGTGCATTATTCTGGCAACATTTGTTAAACCCTTAGTTAATTATCTAATTGATTACATGCTTGCTAAGTCGAGTCATATCCTTGTACATATTGTTTTGGGACAATTGGGACTCATGGGTAAAGTACTAGTGTAATGGAGTAATGGGGAAGAACAACGTTATTACCCCCATGTGTGCTAAATATTTTAAAAGGACTCCAAGTGTTTCGATTATCTTAATTCGAGTCATTAGATTAGTTATTTGTAAAGTATGTAAAAGTTCAAGTGTAAGGGGAGAACCGAGGCCCCTATGATGTATTATTTTGGATGGTAGGGCAAGAGTATATGAAAAAAAAATATAGAAAAAAAAATGAGAAAAAGAAAAGTAGAAAAAACATACAGACTACCATCCCGTTTCTTTTTATGTTTATTTTATTAGTTTTTGATTAGCTTAAGTCGAGTCTAGTCTTGGCTTAGCAACGCCATATTGTAATGTGATTAATCAAGCTCTTTAACTCGCCACCAGTAAAATATCCCTTATCCAACAAATCCATGTTTATCATATCCCTACACCTCATTACAATCCTTTTGTAAAGTCCTCTTTGATAGTTTATCTTAGGTGCTTACGCCTAGTGGAGAAGGTTTTCGATCCTTTCCCAAGCCTAAAGTAATCTATTTGCTATGACAGGTAGTGAGAGATATTATTCATTTTCATTTATGAGATATAATTCTATGACACCTGAGAGATTTGAGTATCTAAACACTACTCGTGAGGTGCTAGTATGTAATCTCCGTGCTTATTATGATTAAAGTGGAACGATTATTTGTTGTAATTACTTTTATATTAGTAATAAATGACCCCTAACTTGTATTTTGATTAGAATAAAAGCGCATTTGCTTGAGGACAAACAAATCTCAAGTGTAAGGGTATTTGATGAGGCGAAAAGTGTACCGCTTTTCGGGGGTCATTTAAGCCCTAAATCGTATTTATTTGATCAAATATTGCCCTAAATCGTTCCTTTTGTCATTTTAGGTACTTTGGAGAGAAATTCTGGAAAAGGAAGCATTTTGGACCTTTTTGGAGCATAAAAGTGAAGAATTCAAAGTGCCAAAGTCTGCTGGAATAGTACCCTTGATGGCGTCAAGCTTGGATGTGACGCCGTCAAGCCTTGATAAGCCAGAATGGATTTTGGGAGATTAAAGGGGGACGGCGTCAAGAAGGCCATCAAGAAACCCTAAACACGGCGAGGTGACGGCGTCAAGGCTACAACGTGACGCCGTCAGATCTGTTTTCGTATATATATTCTCATAATTTTTAGTCATTAGCGTGGAACTCGTGTGAAACTTTTTAGGGAGAAACCCTAGACGAATTTTAGCAGCTTTTTCAAGGTTTTTTACCTTGAGATCTTCCATGTTACATTGAAGATAAGTAATCAATTAATCATTCAATATGTCTATGTGTTGTTTGATTCTATCTTGTTCTTGTCTTCTGTTTAACATGCTTGGCTAGGTTTTCTTTGTGTTTGCTTAGATCTAATGAAACCTAGCTATTGATTATTGATTGAATGGTGTGTTATTGATTGTATTGGATGAATGTTTATCGATGTTAAGCTTAAGAAAATTGGCAGACTTCCAATTGGTAACGTGCTTGAACGTCTTAAGAAACATGAACCAAGGTGTACTAAGGTTATTTGATTGTATTTAATGCATGAGCGAATTCTAGTGATCCCATGTTAGGAGCTTCTTAGCCGGCTCGACATAGGAGTGAAGTAGGAGCTTATAGAGTTGGGGAAGTCCGTACGCACCCCCACGACCGTTATTAAGGCATACAATCCGTCATCCACGCAATTAATACACACTAATCAATCGGTAAAAGATAGTTAGGGAGTAAGAAAATCTAAGTAAACACACTTCTCTCCATAATAGTTTTCACAACATTTTACTTTCAGTTTATTTTATTTTATTTGCATTAGTAGTTATTTGGGTTAGTTGATTAGCAACTAATTCCGCTCACTCCTTCAAACCTGAGATTTTACTTGCTTTCTAAAAAATATAAAAATACAAAGAGAATCTTCCCTCACCCTTAGACCTATTAAAGTAGTTTTTCAATCCTAACGACACTATTCCCCTAGAGAACGATCAATCCCCCGGTACTTGCCATACACTATACTACATCGGTCAGGTACACTGCCTGGTGGGGATTGCAAGCTTCTCAAGATCCCTTGAGAAGTAAAACCTTTTTGCGAGGGTGCAATCTCACGCATCAATATGAAAACGGGCGAAAACGTATGAAAACAATAAAAGACAAAACGAAAAAAAACATGTGAACTAAAAAATGTGAATTAAAAAAGAAAGTGAACTAAAAGAAAAGTGAATTAAAAAAAAGAAAAAAAACGTGAATTAGGAAAAAAAACAAAAAAAACAATAGAAAAAACAAAAAAGAAAAAAAAAGAAGAAGCGTGAAAAAAAGAGACCAAAAAAAACAAAAAGAAGGAAAGAAAAAAAAATGAATAATGAAAAAGACAAAAAGAGAAAGAAAATGAGAGAAAAAAAACCATGGACTTAGGTTTCCTTATTTAATCTTAGGTTAATCCCCACCATTAGATCAAACTAGATGGATTGTGAGGATTTGTCCCTTGGTATGCACGAAAATTAAAGTATGCAAAATAAAGTGACTCATGTTTATTGTTGTTATACGAATGGAGGGAAAAGGGACAATGGGCTCGAGCCAAAAGATCAATATAGAACTCATATTTGCCATAGAAGTAATGAACCATTCTCAGCCACTCATTTTTTTTTATCAAAATAAAAAAAATAAACTTTCACCCTTTTTTGAAAATTAAATATCTCGCAAACCGTAAATCGTTACGCGAAAAAGAATACCATCGCGACGAGAATTAAATTATCTTTCTATAGACATGCATTGTTATATACTTTCGACGAACTTTTTTTTTCGACAAAATTTTTTTTTCCAAAATTTCCGCCCAGAAAAATCATATATGATTTGTAAAAATCATATGTGATTCGTTAAAATCAAATCATATATGATTCTTACGAATCATATATGATTTTTTACGAATCATATATGATTTTTACAAATCATATATGATTCGTAAGAATCATATGTGATTCGTAAAAATCAAATCATATGTGATTTTTACGAAATATATATGATTTCTCTGGGCGAAAATTTTTAAAAAAAAAGTTCATCGCAAAAAATAAAGTTCGTCGAAATTATATAACAATGCATATCTATAGAAAGATGATTTAATTCTCGTCGTGATGGTATTTTTTTGTAGCTTGAAGATTTACCGTTTGCAAGATATGTTGTTTTAAAAAAAATGTGAAAAATAAAAATGGGTTGTTATGATTGGTTGATAGGTTCTATAGCAAATATGAGTTCTATATTGATCTCATCTCATGGGCTCGATATATAACGTTTAAAGGATTTAAATGATTGGTTACATGGGCTTTATGAGTTTTAAATGTTAACAAAAGGGGTTCGGTATATGGAGATTAAATATGGCCGAGTAAATGGTCTTAAATGGGAGTTTTAATTTGGGTTTTAATGAGTTTTAAGGAGGTTTTTTTTTATCAAAGTTTTAAGGAGGTTGTTAAATGGGAGTTTACATATGGACCATGGATTATATTTGTTAGCCGGTTTAATGGAGCTTAATTAGTCGAAATAATGAAGTTTAAATGGGTCAAAGGATTTTTTGTTAAACTTTTAATATGACATAACTTATTGAGATGAGTTATTTAAAAAAACAAACATTCCTCACATACCAAGGGACTTATCCCCACCATCCATCTAAAAAGAAATCAATGGTTGAGATTAAAATCATTTAATATTTCACCCTTTTTTTATAATTTAAATATATCTTAAACCGTTAATCGTTAAGAAAAAATAAATACACCATCGCGACGAGCATTTAATTATCTTTCTATAAACGGGCACTTTGATATACTTTCGACAAATTTTTTTTTTCGTTTTTTTCACGTTTTTTTGTTGTGGCCGAGAAAATCATATATGATGTATCATATATGATATTACATATCATATATGATATATCATATATGATATTACATATCATATATGATAT